>JAVJIF010033855.1:0-196428 GCA_038442645.1 Agave tequilana | reverse complement strand
CCATCTCAATTAAATAATTAATTTTCATCAATATCTGATTAGTAATTTCTTAGTAAGAGTGTGAGTGTAGCAGAATGGTAAACTCTTTTGCAGTAGTGCAAGAGGTATTTTCTTTAGGAAAAAATGCACAAAAAAGTAGTGCAAGAGGTCTGGGTACCCTACTCATGCCAATCTACAGTTTTTCCTAAAAAGTTATAAAAAATAATATAAATGATGCTCATAATCACTACCAATTAACTTTTATGTAACAGCAATCTGTTATTTGCTTTAAGTAAATTTTTTTTCCCAGAATGCAGTGCATGAACTCCAGTTTCAAGTGATATTAATAGAACTTGACCTGTTAAATATCAAAACTTGAAACATTCTGCATACACGCAAATCAATAGCAGCAGTACCGATTAAAGCATATACCTTGTAAGCTAAATGAGTGGACAAACAAGACAATTTTTTTTATATTGGCACTTCAATAAGTACCCTTTTCATGTTAGCATGAATTCTGACTCATGAGAACACAGCTTCAATCATACACATGTAAGAGCATTAAAATTTGAGCACACCTGAACTATAGGATCCAGTAAAGCAGTTATCACGGGATCAAAATCGGACTTCTTGCCAGATGCAGGAACCATCATGCTGTTGTAGGTATCAATAAGCTCAAGAAGCAAAGAGACACCTTCTCTTACTGCCGGTGGTGGGGATAAATCAACTGCAACCAAAGGAGGATACCTTAAGAGCTTGTCACCCCGTGTCTTCAGAATATTAAAGAATGTCTGCTGAGCAGCATCCTTAAGTAGCCAAGAGTATTGCAGAGAGCTGTTTCTCTTCCTAGCAAGTCTGAAATCTATAGAAGAATAAATATTTCAGTGTAAGAAATATAGCAAATTAACATTTATATAAATTAGTGACACTGACTTACAGTATAACTATAGAAGTCCAGAGTGTTACTCAATTTGTAGGAAACTATAAGATTAGGCTGAGACTGCAAAACTTGCTCCACTCTAACTTTGAACGGTCGGCATGCACCTTCAAATATTCTATCCAGAACAAAGGTTATATCTGGCTCTGATTTTGCAGAATCACTTTCTGCATTCTTCGAAAAGCGGCGAGCAGTAGGTCCAGTATCTGTCGTCGCATCTGGATTTAGTAGTGTGAGTACAAGTTCTCTTTCAGAAGCTAGAGCCTTCACATAAGCCAAACATCAACAATTAATTCCATTACAATGACATTACAAAATTAAGGTGAGACTCAAGCATGAAAAGAACCACACCTGATGCAGCCATCCTAACATATCTCCTACGTAACGCAAGGGATCATGAGCATGCACTTCAATAGGTCTTGGGAGTCCTCCAGGTCCTCCTCGTGTAAGAGCACTTATAAATCGTCTGAAAAGTGCATGATGCCTCATGTTTGCAACCTGAATGGTTTCAACATTTTTTACTAGATCTTTCAACATTTTTTATTAGATCTTTTTTTAAAAGGAAATACTGGTAAAGGTCATTTCATACTTCTTCTGCGCAATACTTGAAAAGAACAGGCCGTTCTTTTAGGCAACGAACAGCGGTCTTCAGAAGGTCACCGACTTCAGGATTGTCGGTATCACCCAATTTTTACACTCTGCTTGAACCCACCTGAAAGTACTAAAAGTAGTATCACTCTTACCTTCCAAAAATCATGAAAAAGAATTTTAAGATGTATGACACAGAGTTTTACATGAGAAAAAGCAAGAAGGCAGGAACAGTTTTCCTCAATTAGTAAAGTAAATTGTTGAAACTACAACAGCAGATAAAATCTGTCATACTGTCTCAATCAGTAAAAGCAATGAAGAAAATATATACGCCTACACATACTAGGCATACAATTTATTACTTGTATGAAAGCATCATCTAAATTTCTGTTATTACAATATAAAAAACAAATACAAAGACTTTGCTGGTTGCACAATGTCCTCATCTTGATTGTAAAAGCAAACCAACGACCATGTCCTTAGATCATTCATGGGTTTCACATGATCAAGCTATATCTCTATCTTAGAGGTGTGATTAGATCAAAACTTGGTATGTAAGTTTGGGAATGCATATACAAGTATGGCCACATTTTCCCTTCTCTTTCTTAGTTAAGGAGAACATTGGAGGTTTCCTCCTCGGTAATGAGCGTAAATTGCACAAGCAACAATGTAGATTTACACGCTTGCCATTGATTTCCCAAGATTAAGGCAAGCCCCTTATTCACATACTGGCCAAGGATATGGAACCAATAGATGTTGACGCCAAATTGTTGGTTGTGACATCCATCTATGTATATATAGCTAGAAAGGCTTGATGTGTTCTCGTGCAAGTTGGCCACTCTTCATTAACTAAAAAGACAGAAGAAACAATGAGCTGGACCCATAAAATTTTCGTAATTGTAATGAAGTCTTTAATGATCCATTTCATTTATGATATCAGGTGAGCCAAGTTAAAAAGATCAAAACGCCCATAGTTGAATTTGATTTTCCCATCTAACTTGTTTATGCACGTGCATTGCAAGAGCAAAACTAGTGCTCATTAGCTCAAACCATCTTGATGGTAAAAGGCAATTATATTGACGATGGTGATGATACAATTGTGAATTTACAACTTACGCTAGTGAGACATGGTTCACTAGTAAAGGGGTAAGAGTGGGTTTTGCGGAGTCCCAGGTTCAAGTCTAACTACAGCCTGTGTTTAAAAAAAAAAATGTGAATTTAGCTTTCTTGATTTCAAATGTGTTCATCTAAGAACAGATGTCATGATCATTTGTCATATTTGTTGCTCAACACTCTAAACAACGGAAGGGATTAATCATATACTTCTCCTATGAATTTCCTAAGTATCGTCTAGTGCAGATAAGAGTAACTCATTAAACAACCATATCTAATCCTTGAGTATGATCTATCTGCACTACCCTATACGGAACTAACATAAAACCTTTGTAACTTGGCAGGCCATACTATAGCTGTCTGCACCAATGTTTCCTTATAAGTTGAAAGTAACTGTGTATAAATGAGATCATCACTGATATTCAGTAAACTAAGACTACTTCAAATCACTTCATTTGTAGATGGTGCTACATATCAGAACCTCTGACATGTCCAGAACTCAACAACCCCAAGTCAAGATGAGTCACCAAAGGTAGTACATCTGTAAATATAAATACCATAACTTCTAATTATAATTTAAGGAGATTCAAATCTATAAATCCTTGAGCAGAATTAATTTTATTAAAAGATGTAGCACCTGCATAACCGCTCGTAAGCTCCTTCCTGGTATACAGACATCATGTCCATGAGTTCCAAGCCAGCACGCTGAGAACATATTTTCAGTAGAAGTTAAACGAGAATGACCATCAACAATAATATTTCCATTTAAATAGAAAAACACATTTTCCATTGACTCCTGCATACAAATTGTATATACATCATTCACTTGTATCTTTAATAAGGATAATGAATTAGAATAGACATACTATATTGAACACATTTGGTAGATAAAATTACTAACAATAATCATCTAATAGTCCTACTATTTAGCAAAATTCAATATGCAAGCCCTAAAATCTCAAGTTCTTTATGCTGAAAATTAAACTTCACACAACATAATTCAAAAGGTGAGAGAAATCCATCATTAATGATTAAAGAAACGCACAAACAACCACACACCACACACACACACACACACACAGAGGACTAGCCTCCCCTAGGCGGATTGGGAACCAACTTATACTTATTGGAATTAGGTGACTGGGATCCATTTTAAAAGTCTACTCTGTTGAAGTGGATCCACATTGTTTGAAGTGCCTAAAAACATTTTAGACTATTTTAGTCTCGTCACCCATCCATTAAGTAGTCGCAAAACGGACAGTCGAAAACATTGTGTTATTAAGTTTTACATTCTAGAATGTTTCAAACAGAATCAAAATTATTTTTCAAGGGCTTTAAAGTGTTTAGATCATGGTTTAAGGGTTGTATTTTCAGTTTGTGCTTTCCAAACCATATACCAACAAAATTCTCTATTTTCAGGTGCCTATATTTAGGCCACTTGATGCATATGTAATAAAGCACAAAAATATTTCTTTTTCGGCTTTAAACGATTTAAATCATGTTGAATGGATTGAATCTTCAATTTTAGTTGTATAATGTATATGTTTCATGTGATAGGATCTATATTCAAATCCTATTGATAGCATCCTAGTCAAACCACACACACACACATTAATGTCACAACTAGAAAGATTCAGATCAATATCAAGAGAATGCCAACAAGTGCATGTACAAATCAAAGTACAGTAATATATATGTAGTTCACAGAGGAAGTAAAAATAGAAAATACATATGTTACCAGTACTCTATTAAATTTACTTATTTTAGGTACGCATTGCCTGCACCCAATGTTGAGCTAATGGAACTTAATATTTATCAAACATTTTATATAAGCTTTATTATGCAGGTTTGTAATACAATTGTATGGATTTTTTGTTGGAAAAATAAAGACCTTAAATTACTGGAATAGGTTATAACATATATTCAAGTGTTAGACACATGCTCTTCTCATTAGAAGATGTTCCACAAAACAGTAGAGATATATAGTTCTTTGTGATGTTTAATCAAGAAAAAGCATAATACCTGGTGATGAGTCCTTAGCAGTATCTTACAGTTAGCATGAATTTCTTGGACATGAGAAAGTGCCTTGAAGAAATTCTCATTCAGATCTTCTTCCCTTAGTGCATTTATCTGCATTTTTAAGTAGACATTTTAGCAAGAATATAGTCATGTACAATTGTAAGGCCGCGGTTTGTATAATCGCTGAACAGATAACTGACAAAGTCAACTAAAATAAATGTTAGCACAGGTCAACTGTGCTGACTCTCAAATCACATTATGTAATCTCGTGAAACTTACGTACCTCCTCATTAGAAAGTTGGTAATCACGTAGAAAGCATGACACAATTTCTTGTCGCTGTGTAGTAATATCAAGTTCCTGTTTTAACCTCTCCGTGGTACTAATGATATCCCCCGTACTTGCAGAACAGCTGCTCAATGCCTGGGCAATCCTGGACAGCAATAGTACTCACTTTTTATAGTTTTTCGTTATAGAAGGAGCCCAAAATAAAAGACCATGATATGGGGTATGGATACGACATGATACGGAAACTGGTATATTACTAATTTTGAAAAATTAGGAAATGGATAGAGCATGGATACAACAAATATTATATGTGAACATTTGTGTTTTTGTGTGTGTACATATACCTGATTCATGCACGCAACATACAATGCACAAATATGGATATCAGATAAAACACATGCATAGATATACAATAATAATTAAATTATACCTGTCTATGTGCATTAATATTCATTATATGTAACATGAACCAGTAAGACTAGATAAATATTATCTATAAGTTATATGATTGTATACTCTTCGTCTAAAATTAGTTTTTTTTTTTTTTTTTTTTTTTTTTTGCTCTATAGTCTTTGTTACGTCTAGGATGTACTCAATATATCTAGGGTACGTTGCAAATTTTAGGATATATCAAGAGAAGTATCCGATATGTATCCGTCAGGTATCAGAGTTTTCAAAAACTAAAAAGTATCCGAGACAAGTATGTCTCCTTTGTCGAAGTATTCGTGCTACACAGGCCTATTATAATGCCTAGGAATCTACTGACATGCATATGAACACGCAAAACTACTTATTTTAGGCCAACATAACAACCATCATCTATCTCAAAAAAAGGGAAATTTAAAGTAAAATAAAATAAAGTACCACTACAGTTATTTATGTGCCTTCCACATGAAGATAACAATTTATCACAAGTGAAATTGCTTTCTGTTTCTTAAGAACATAACATATAATGTAAGTTCTCAAAGATATCCTGCGCCGTGTTTAACATTGTCATCTCATGTTATCCATTTAGATCCTAACACAATGTAGGTCCCTCAAATTTATCCCCACATAAAGTTATGAGTTTTTATGCAGAAAGAATGGAAATGCGGTTCCATTTATTTTAGCGGTTCACACTTTGAAAGATATATGTTTAATAATTCATTAGTGTTCACTAGTAGCATTATCCATAGTTAATTGTGGCCGCTACACTAAGCAGGCAGCTTGGACATGAACCTGGTGGTAGCTAGGTTGGAGACGCAAGGCCAGTGTTATATTAGTGTGGGAGGGTAACATACAAGAAAAGGAGTTGTTACAGTATTGAGAGTATAAGGTTGTCTGCAGCCAAACAATTAGTAACTTTTTACTTCATAATTAAAGGTTGACCCCATCAAAATTACCTGTTGCAAGAGCCAACAAAACATTTAGTAAATTTTTATGTCATAATTAAAAGGAATTATTTCAGAATTAAGACTATAAGCTTGAGCATAAACCTATGACCATTTTTCATATTTTATTTTTTTATCTCTTCCCCTCATTATTCTCTTCATGAATGTTTTAGTTCCAACTTCTTCTCGACATTCTCCTAATTCCATCTTTCTATTAAAGTTAAGCCAATTGATGTTATTATCAGCACTCATTTATTTTATTTTGTATTTATTATTTATTTTTTGAGATAAACTGTGAGGCATATGTCCCACAGAGTTTCATAAGAGATTAATGGTATCAGCTCTCATCTTATCAAGTTAATTAGCATCCAAAAAAGTTTTGGAATAAAAGTATTGCTATGTTTTACCTTATCATAATTCACATATACTGTGAATAAGTTATTCAGTGATATCAATGTAATTTTCTTTCTTTCTTTTTTCCACTGCATTTATTCTCATTTGCTTTCTCATTTCAATTACGAAATTATGAATTTTGGTACCTTTTATGACTTTTATCAGTTCCTTCTCTTCGTTTCTTCTCAGTAACTTCTTCCCCTTGTTCATCAATCCTCTCTCATAGACTCCCATCTCCCCCTTCTCTATTCTAAGATCACAGATCTTGATTCTCAAATTCATTACATCCAATTCTAATTCTATTGATATTAATCGGGCATTGTCGTAACTGTATTTTCAAAAATAAAGCCCTAAACTTTGCCATTTCAATTAAGATCTATATCAAATTGCGAGGGTGAGATACTCGACTTACTGATCGCAGCATTGGGATAGGGCATCGACCTCCTCCTCGACGCGATCGAGGGCGAGCTGGGCGGGGAGAGAGGCGAGGAGGAAGTGGCGGTTAATGGCGAGGGCCCGCTGCTCGATCGAGGACTTGAGGTTCCTGCGCGCGGGCGGGGTGTTGTCGGTGTAGAACGTGGAGAGCGTCGCAAGAGAGTCGAGCAGATCGGGGCTGTCCGTGCGAGTCTCCAGCACCTTCTTCAGCTTCCTCGATAGCCCAGGGGCCAGGCTCACCGCCATAGCTGCTGCGGCGACTCCGATGAATGACGATGGCAGCAGATCTAATGTGAGAATGAATTTTGATCCGGTTGTCACTAGATTTTTCTGCTGCTGAGAATTTTAGAAGAGGTTTTGTTTCAGGTTGGGCCCAAGGAAGAAATCCAGATATCACAACAGTACAAAGGCCCATATCTGTTCGGCCCAGCTTTTAAGATTTAACGGGTGAATATCAAAACCCAAACGTTTGAAAGAAAGACTAGTATACTGCTCTGTTGGCAGTGGAAACCGACCGAAACAGGAGACGGAGATTATTGTGCCTGCTTTGTGTTTGTTTGTGTGTGTGGGTAGGGGTGGGTGGGTGGGTGGGTGTGTGGTTGGGGGGCTCTACTTCTCTCGGCTGAGTCTTGGCTGAAGACGGACAAAATCCGTAAAAGAGTCACAGGAGAAAACCTCCCTTCAGTCCATTTTGATAATTATTTAAACATAACTAGTATACCTTATTAGTGAGAAACCGAGCACAGCGACGAGAGAGACGATGACTGCGATGAGAGAGGAAGATAAGGCGCGGTGGCTGGAGGGAGAGGGGCAACTGGAGGGAGAGAGAGGAGCTGGGGGAAGAAGAATGAGCTCTCTCTCTCTCTCTCTCTCTTTCTCTCTCTCTCTCTCTCACGGACGAAGACAGACAGACAGATGGACGGAACCTCTCGCTTGCTTGATTTTGATTAGATCCAATACTTCAATAAAGATTTCTCCTTTAGGACATATAGATCTCTAAGCATATTTAACAATTTTATTAAGCTAGTTTCGGCTCATTCTTGTAACAAAAGAGACATCATCTAACCATACAGTGTTGTTACTATAAATCACCAATTTTTTTTTTGTTCTCAAAACTTTTATTAGATAATATTCTAATTTATGTGATTTCTTCTACGTTACTTGTTTAACATGTTTTGTTCTTAATTCAACTGGAAGTTTACTTCATAGAACACATTTGTCTACATTATTTACTTCAAGCAGTATCCAAAATGTAATTTCTCATCTCTCAATAAAAATTATATTTTCTAGTTATAAAATAGTAAAGATTTGGTCATTTCTAGAGAAAGAGATAGAGAAAATTTACAGTATAAAATTTTCTATCAATTGGATATGATAGGCTTGTTTAAATTTCTTTTAAATAACAAAATAAAATTGGTTTAAATAGGTTTCAAGATATAGCAAGAAGATAGTTTTTAGACATGTTTCATTTAGTTTTTAGACATGTTTCATTTCTCAAAATATTTTTTACTGATTTTGATTTGAAATGTTTCCTTTCTAAAATATCTTTTATTTATTTCAAAAATTACTAACTATTAAAATGTATTTAACAATGAAAAGTTAGTTTCCTCAAAATCCTTAGTTGATATTTATTTGAAATCTTTGCTTCCTTAAAATACTTTCTTTGTTGATTTGATTTGAAATGTTTTCTTTCTCAAAATATTTTCTTATTTATTCCAAATTCTTAATTAGCCATAATATACTACCAAAATACTTATGTGAGAAAAAGAAAGAAATTTAAAAAGTATGCATGTGATGACCCCTTACCACATTCATATAAAAAACAACGCCAGATAATTGAAGATATAAACTACTAAAGGGGAAAAAATATTTTCTTAAACTATTTTATTTTATTTCATGTTTTGGAATATTCTCAAAATAGGTGATCGCCAGACTTGAACATGGGACTTCCATAACTCGATGCATCTTTTTACCGGTGAGCCAAGCCTCACTATCTGTAATCAATTACAATCAGCAAGAAAATTATTAAGAATCTATTTTAAAGCCCTTATTTTATTTGATTTGACATGTTTCTTTCTCAGAACATTTTCTGATTGATATTTGACATTGTTGTGCTCGCAAACAAATCACAACAACGAACCAAACAGAGAATCCTTAGATCTCCTCGAACAATGAAATCAATCACAACACAAGAAGAGAGAATCACCCAATCGCAAACAACAGATCTAACGAGGTTCGGCCTCAATGCCTACGCCCTCGGGGCAATCTATGGAGAGAGTTTTCAATTAGAAAGATGATTACAATAGCTCTGGATCTCTTTTAATGCAAGAGAGTCCGCAGCTTTTCTTTCTCAAGGCACTAAACCCTAGAAATTACACTTAGGGCTTAAATACACAATTTCCCGAAACAGCAGTTTTTAGCCCAGACCCGACTGTCGGTCGACCGAACGGTCGACCGACCCCCTCTTACGGTCGACCGGCTGGTCGACCCAGAGAACCCGAGAGCTGGGTTCCTGCAGACAGAGCCTCTCCGGTCGACCGACCGGTCGACCCAGAAAACCCGAGAGCTCTGTCTTCTGCAGACAGAGTGTTGCGGTCGACCGGCCGGTCGACCGCTCAATTCCTGTGCACGCTGTGCACGTCGGTCGACCCGACCGTCGACCGACTTTACTGTCTTCTGCTGCTGCTGCTAAATTCCTGCCTGCTGTCCCTTTGCCTTTCGTCGTAGACTCCTTTGCAATCTTCAACAGCACCTGGCATGTCATCAACTCCTCTACTATACTCTCTCCTCCAACAATTCTCCACCTCGGTGAAGATTACCAAATCTGAGCCGAACACCGACTCGATAGCGGCTGCATCAACCCGGTTGCCTACGTACCCCTTGCCCAAGGGATCAAGCCGTCCGTAGTTCACCCAAATGAGCTTCAGCAAGCTCAATTCACCTGAAGGATATGAAGCAAGTCTTTGCAGTGTGCAAACTTTACTCCCGACACCACCTTTGTAAGCATATCGGCCGGATTCTCTGAAGTGTGAATCTTCAACAAGTCAATGTCACTTTCTTCCAGAATCTCCCGAACAAAGTGATACCTGACATCGATGTGCTTCGTCCTTGCATGATAGACCTGGTTCCTTGCCAAGTAAATGGCACTCATGCTGTCACAGTTTATCTTCAAAATATCATGTTCCACGCCCAAGTCATCAAGCAATCCTTGAAGCCAGATTGCCTCCTTCATGGCCTCTGTCATAGCCATATATTCTGCCTCTGTGGTCGACAACGCGACGGTAGACTGAAGTGTGGAGCGCCAACTCACCAGTGCCTGCGAGAATGTGAAGACATATCCCGTCGTTGACCGGCGTTTGTCAAGGTCACCTGCATAGTCTGAATCAACATACCCTATGCACTCTTACTTTCCGTGTCGTCCTTCTCGAACACTAGGCCTACATCAACAGTTCCCTTGATGTACCTCAGAATCCATTTCACAGCTTCCCAATGACCCTGTCCAGGATCATGCATGTATCTACTCACCATGGAGACTGCCTGTGATAGATCTGGCCTCGTACACACCATTGCATACATCAAGCTACCCACCGCATTGGCATATGGAATATGAGACATATGCTCACGCTCTTGAACACTCTTTGGAGACATCTTCGCTGACAATTTGAAATGCGGCGCCATTGGTGTACTAACAGACTTAGTATCCTTCCCGATATTAAACCTCTGCAGTACCTTCTCCAGATAGCCCTTCTGAGTCAAACTGATCCTGCCAGCTTTCCTGTCTCTTGTGATCTCCATGCCCAATACTTTCCTTGCTTCCCCCAGGTCCTTCATCTCGAACTCTGACGATAACATCTTCTTCAGAGAATCAATAGCAGATCTCGACCTAGAAGCAATCAGCATATCATCTACATAAAGAAGTAGATAGATATATTCACCTGATGGTAACTTGTTGTAGTACACACATGGATCGAAATGGCTTCGTGTGTGTACTTCTTCTTCCTGATGAAGCTGTCAAATCGCTTGTACCACTGTCTAGGAGACTGTTTCAAACCATACAGCGATTTCTTCAGCTTACATACCAACTCTTCTTTCCCTGCAGCTTTGTAACCTGTGGGCTGAGTCATATAGATCTTCTCCTCAAGATCGCCGTGGAGAAAGGCGGTCTTGACATCAAGTTGGTCAAGGTCCAACTCATTCTGCGCCACCAAGGCCAATAGGATCCGAATAGACGAGTGTTTAACAACTGAGGAGAACACCTCATTGTAGTCGATCCCTTCTCTCTGAGCGTAGCCTTTAGCCACCAACCTTGCCTTGTAGCGCACTGTATCTTCTTGAAAAGATCCTTGCTTCTTAGCGAATACCCACTTGCACCCTATGGCCTTCTTCCCCTTGGGCAACTTGGTAAGTTTCCATGTGTTGTTCTTATAAAGAGATTGCATCTCTTCATTCATGGCCTCTTTCCACATCTCTGCTTCTGAACTGATCTCAGCTTCTCTGAAGGTAGATGGAATAGCCTCTTCAACAACTGGAAGTGCATATGCAACAACCATATCAGTGGTGAGCCAACCATGTCTCCTAGTATTCCTCCTTGGTCTTCCAACTGCAGTGGGATCTGGAACGGTATCCATGTCCTGCTCCTGACCCTCTTCAACAACTTCAGCATCTTCTTCTGCAACTTGATCACCTCCCTGTGTCACCTCAGGAATGATTCTCACTGATACTGAATCCTCTAGAGATGGTGGATCTGCATCACTCTCCACCTGCTGCAATAGCTCCTTGGTCTTGCTGGTCTCCACCTGCTGAGAGACCGTAGGCTTCATCAACGAAGCCTCATCAAACGGACATCCCTGCTGACTATGAACTTGTTGTCCTGTTGGTCCCAAATCTTGAACCCCTTGGTTCCTCGCTTGAAGCCAACGAACACCCCTTTCTTTGCTCTTGGATCCAACTTGTCTTCCTTGACGTGGTAGTAGGCTGGACATCCGAAAACCCGTAGCAAATCATAGTCCACAGCAGCTTTTTCTGACCAAGCTTCCAGAGGAGTCTTCCCCCCTATTGCAGACGACGGCAACCTTTGACAAGATGGCATGCATGCCCCAAAGCTTCAGCCCAAAACTTCTTTGGCAGTCCTGCATTTGACAACATGCACCGAACCTTCTCTAGCAAAGTCCGGTTCATTCTTTCAGCCACCCCATTTTGTTGCGGAGTCTCCCTTACTGTGAAGTGTCTCTCTATGCCCTCATCCAGACATAGCTGTAGGAAAGGATCTGACTTGTACTCTCCTCCGTTGTCAGAACGGAGGACCTTGACCTTCCTTCCCGTGCTTCTCTCCTGATTAGCCTTCCACTTCACGAACAATTCTAGGACTTCACTTTTGTGTCGCATAGTGTACACCCAACAGCGCCTAGAATAGTCATCAATGAACGACACAAAATAGTGGTTACCTCCAATTGATGCAGTCTTTGTAGGTCCCCATACATCCGTGTGAACATAGTCAAGAATACCTTCGGTGCAGTGTGAAGCTGTACCAAACTTCACCTTCGTCTTCTTGCCGATGATGCAATGTTCACACAGATCTAATTTGCAGGTCTCTGCACCCTTCAGCAGCCCTTTCCTCACAAGAGCTTGCATTGATTTTTCCCCTGCATGTCCCAGCCTCATGTGCCATAGCCGGGTTAGATCTTCCTTCTGACTAGTAGAAGCTGCCACCTGTCCTGTCACTGTACTACCCTTCAAGTAATACAAGTTGCTCCGGCGATCAGCCTTCAACACCACCATTGAACCCTTTGTCATTTTAAGGACTCCCTCCTTAATAGACACTCCAAAGCCCAATGATTCCAAAGCTCCTACTGAGATCAAGTTCCTCTTCAGCTGAAGTACATATCTCACTTCTTTCAGCTCCCTCACCATCCCATCAAACATCCTGATCGGAATAGTGCCTACACCCTCCATGATGCACGGATGATCATCGCCCATGACGACCGAACACCCCTCCAACTTCTCAAGACTGGTAAACCAATCTCGATTAGGGCATACATGATATGTAGCACCTGTGTCCAGGATCCACTCGTTATCCCCCGAGTAGCCTACGATGGGAGTAGTCACTGAAAAAGAGAACACGGAAGAATCTGAATCTGATCCATCTGCATGTGATTTACCGCTTGCAGTCTTTGTCACTCTTGTCAGATTTGCCTCAGACTTTTATTCCTTCTTCTTCCCCTTGTACTTTGGACAGTCAACCTTCCAGTGCCCAATCTCTTTGCAGAACATGCACTGATTTTTCTTAAGATCCCTGAAGCCCGACCTAGACTTCGATCTTCCTCTCACCTCCTTGCCTTTCCTCGATGAACTCCTGCCCCTTACTTCCAAAGCCTCCGCTGATGAACTAGACCGACCAGAATGTCTTTCATTCTTCCTTGTCTCATAACTCATCAGTGCTGATGACACTTCATCATAAACTAAGGTTTGCCTTCCATTTATGAATGTCATAGTGAATGTCTCATACTTCTCCGGTGGGAGTGAGTTCAGGAGAATGACTGACTTGTCTTCCTCACTTACAGTGACATCCACATTTAGCAAGTCTGTAAGAAGCTTCGTATATCGATTGATGTGCTCGTTTACTGTGCTTCCCCTCTGCATCCTGAACTGATACAGCTTACTCTTAAGGTGCAACCTAGACTCCACACTCTTTGTCAGGTACTTCTTCTCAAGGGTATTCCACAGTTTCTTCGCTGACGTCTCATGTTGTACAAGATATTTGATGTCTTGTGACAAACATGAACGTATCAAGCCACATGCCGACCTGTTCATCTTCGCCCACTCTTCATCAGTGGTAGTGATCTTCTTCTTCTCCAATAGGAGAGTGTCCTCGAGGTTCTGTGCTTTCAGTGCATCCATAACCTCACACCTCCACATCCCGAAATTATTAGTTCCATTGAACTTAACAACTTCAATCCTTGAGTGATTCATTGTTTTAACGGAAGTAGTTTCTTCTGCCATTGAGATCTACTTTTGATTCTCTATTTATGCGGAAGAGTAACCAAATTGGAATAAATCTTTCCTCAGATAAAATGGGATTTTTACCTGCCTCTCGAAACCTTAGATCGAGTTTCTCACTGGATCTACTCCAAACACAGATTCAACGAGCCCTCCTTGCGTCCTCCTGAGATCGACACACGATCTCCTCGAACACCAATACCTCTGACCTGAGATCGACACACGATCTCCACCTGATCAGATCTGGAGCCCTTCGAATCCTCAGAATCCCAAGCGTAACCTGGCTCTGATACCACTTGTTGTGCTCGCAAACAAATCACAACAACGAACCAAACAGAGAATCCTTAGATCTCCTCGAACAATGAAATCAATCACAACCAAGAAGAGAATCACCCAATCGCAAACAACAGATCTAACGAGGTTCGGCCTCAATGCCTACGTCCTCGGGGCAATCTATGGAGAGAGTTTTCAATTAGAAAGATGATTACAATAGCTCTGGATCTCTTTTAATGCAAGAGAGTCCGCAGCTTTTCTTTCTCAAGGCACTAAACCCTAGAAATTACACTTAGGGATTAAATACACAATTTCCCGAAACAGCAATTTTTAGCCCAGACCCGACTGTCGGTCGACCGAACGGTCGACCGACCCCCTCTTACGGTCGACCGGCCGGTCGACCCAGAGAACCCGAGAGCTGGGTTCCTGCAGACAGAGCCTCTCCGGTCGACCGACCGGTCGACCCAGAAAACCCGAGAGCTATGTCTTCTGCAGACAGAGTGTTGCGGTCGACCGGCCGGTCGACCGCTCAATTCCTGTGCACGCTGTGCACGTCGGTCGACCGGACCGGTCGACCGACTTTACTGTCTTCTGCTGCTGCTGCTAAATTCCTGCCTGCTGTCCCTTTGCCTTTCGTCGTAGACTCCTTTGCAATCTTCAACAACACCTGGCATGTCATTAACTCCTCTACTATACTCTCTCCTCCAACAGACATATTTCCTCATTCAAAACAGTTATTATTTTTTTTTAAACTGTTATAATTAAGTTTATTAAAATCACAATTTCTATATAAAATCAAGAGAATTCAGGGAGAGAAAGCCAAGAAAATTCTGGAAATAATCTAGAGAGAAGATTATGAGTTCGAAAAGGAAAAGTTAAAATTATACTGGTTTGAACCTAAAATATAATTTTATTTGGAGAAAAATTATACAAAGTGAGAGATAGCTTTCAAATTGAAAATTAAACTTCGATATACATGTGAATTTGAATTGCTAATGAGTGCAAAAGGATTATAATCTTCTTGGTTGAGATTGTAATATGATGAGTTTCCTAACAAAAATAAGGAGATTAATTTGGTGAGTTTGCTTGTAACTCTAAATAGATAAACATTCTAGTTTGGTGACTATTCTTAAAATCTAACATGTTTGAGATTAATTTAATTTTTTTTAGATTTAAACAGTTTCTAAAATTCTAATTTGTTGACTTTCCCTAAAAAATAATTCTAAAATCTAAATATTTAAGTTATGATTCTAATTTCTATGTAATTTTAATTAGATCAAGACTAATTTTAATTTTTATATAAAATTCTAAGTAAATTAATGATTGTAACACCTCGAGTATATTATTCCATAATTTCTCCTTCAAAGAATGCCACTGAATGCCACCTTCGATTACTTTTTTTAAGATATGATATACTAGACCTCGAAAAAAGATATGCACCCTGAATATTTTATATGATGGTTCCTCTCTCGAAATTACTAGTTACGATTAATTGTTAAGTTCATGAGAACTATTATATACTAATAACTTTCGCAATATACGTATATCCCACGTGGGACTAGTCACTTTCACTTGGAGTGTTACAAAAAATATAATTAGTTTATTATTACAATATGTTACCAATATGCCTTGAGAACCTTATTAACTTGTTATTCTAATTTGATGAGATTCCTTGTAATACTAAACGGGCTAAGATTTTAATTTGATGATAAGTTTCCATGTATTTCTGAATATATTGTGATTCTAATTTGATGAATTTCTGTATAGTTCTAGTTTACTTGATACAAAAATTTTAATTCCAATATGATTATATGTTTCTTTTAAAAAAAAAATTCTATGATAGAGATTATAATTTAATAAGTTACCCACAAGTCTAGTTAGATCTAGACTAATTTTAGTTTTTATTTAGTTAGTAATTTTTAATAGAAATTTCAAACAAGTATTTATTTGTGCTCCATAGTACATTACCAATATACAAGGGGAAAAGTGAGAGGGTGACATCACTCAGAACTATTTACTGTACTTGTAGATTGTAAGCAGATAAATTAAATAACTAGAACGGTGCCAAATAACTACTACAAGAGCATACAAGAAAATATGTGACAAGGTGAAGTATTGAATTTTTCACCTTCCATGAAATAAAAGGGTATATGTATTAAAAACCTTAAATATTTAGTTAAAAGATTAAATTCTCAAATAATATATTTTTTGGTAAGAGTTCATTTAGTTATTAGATATTATATATTGGTGAGTCATTCCATATTCTTAAGTTACCACTTAGATTAAATTCTCAAAATAATAATTTTTTTTATAAGAGTTCATTTAGTTATTAGATATTATATATTGGTGAGTCATTTCATATTCTTGAGTTACCAGACTTTGGAGGACTAATGAAAAAAAGGGGCTGTTGGGATTCAAGGAAGTGGGCGGAAGTAAGAAAATGGAGAAGTGTCATTTTTTCCTTTCCTATCTATTCAAACATCGGAAAAGAAAAATGAGAAAACTCTTTTCCTTTTCTCTTTTCTCTTTTGCAGAATCATTTCCTCACTTCCTTGGTGCTACAATTAATTTTGTGATTATGTAAATGTAATTTGTAATAAGTTGTAGCTCAAAACTGCTAATTTTGTGATCATATAAATCTTACTTGCATTCTAATTATAATCCAACTCTTTTTTTCTTAATTAATTTTTTAATATTATTTTGCGATCAACTTTGTGGTCAATTTTTTCACTTTTACTTTCACATTACCATCCAAATACCAAAAAACATAACATTTTTTAAACTACACTTCTCAATAACATCCAAATACCAAAAAACTTACTAACTAATTCTTAAGTCCCAAAAAGGGGCTATTACTACTTTCTCACTTCCACCCCTAACTAAACAACCCCAGAGTATAAATTTCAAAAGAACTTTATTTTTTGTAATTTTTTGGAGTTTTTTATAGTTCATCATTTTTATATGCATCTACAAAATTATTGAAAATTTCAATAAACTTAATATAAATTACTTAAACTAATTGTATTATAGAACTTCGCAGCAATACAACATTGTGCAAAACTATCATTTAGTTTGGCCATTCTTGATAAATAAAATGGAGCCGAGGGTGTTTGAGGGCGTTCAAGGTGAACAAAATCAAACTATGCTTTGTAACTTAGGAATGCAGTTGTTTAAACTTAAAGAAGTGATAAGTAGTCTAAAAATAAGTTTAAGATTTTCGTGGACAATTTTATCCTAAAATAAACAAGTCTAAAAATATAGAATTAACTTTTCATATCTTATAAGTTTATCAGAACTGATAATTTGAAGAAAGAAATTTCTGTATATATTCAATTAAATCAATATAAACAAGTAGCAGATATAGTAGTAAAATCAGAAGTTGAAGACGCTTTAGTAATACCCAGATTCTGTGCAAGATACGAGGTAATTTGTGAGAGATGATTAGATGATAGGGATTCTGCTGAGGTCTGCGGAGCTGGTGCAGGTTCAGAGGCAGCAAAGGAGGACCTGGGAACAAATGGATCATAGAGCTTCTCTCGTTTCGAAAAGGTGGAAACCATGTGACCAAGTTGCTTGCAATACCAACATGTAACCTACTGAGCCTGAGTTGAGGACCACGCGTCTGTTGTCCTAGAGTAAACTAGCCTACGAGACGGTGGCCCATGATTCAGTAGATTGCTAGTCAGAAGATACATTAAGTATGATGGATATTCCTATTTGACTGCACAACTCTTACGTCTCAACGTTTTGAGTTATAGCTGTTAATCTTTGAAGCTTTTGCAAGGTTATCTCTTTTCGGACTCTAGCCTAACCTTCTGATCAATTGTGCGCACCAATTGTAACAATAAAGCACAAGATTTATCAACTTAGCATATAAAAAATTTAAACTTTATAAAACACATAAGAGAATTTGTACAAAACATAATTTTATATCATCAATACAATCCCTACATCATGCCCCTAGTTAAGGAAAAGTAGTTCATAACTAAGAAAATATAACACATCATAATATTAAAATAGATCAAGGAATAGAATCAAATAAAAAATAAGTAAAAGAAATGTAAGAGAGCACCAAGAGAGATGAAGCCTTGAAGAATTCCCTGTTGAAACTACTCGGAGATTTAATGGCTAACAACAAATTTTATTGATTTTTGCTCAGAAAAAAGATAGAATTAAATTGTGTATTTTATAAGAGGCTTGACAGCGTTTATATAGAATAGAGAGCAGTGGAACCCTAGTCGAATATAAAAACTTAGGTTTTCAAAATTACACGAGTTTTTGAAAAAATTCTATCCATAAGCAGCGCCATAGTTCGGCCAGCTGGCCGAAATTTCGGCCATCAGGCCGAACTTTTTGCTATATTGGCGCTCCGCTTTTTGACTCGTGTTGACATTTGAGTTGGCATTCCTGTTGACTGGTCTGCGACTACTTGGCCGAAAATACGGCTGGATGGTCGAACTCTTTGTCCATTTCAGTCCCAGATTTTTGTGGAATTTTTGATTTTACGTGAGCTCTGTCCCAACTTTTCTTCAGATTTTTGGTTCTGCATATTTTTATTCATTTGATATAGCCAATCTGTCAATTTTCTCTCTTTTTCTTCTAATTTGCTCTTGACCTAAAATCTGCAAAATAATACTTACAAAATACTCATGCAGCATTAAATGCGGCAAATAATAGGCATAAAAAATAATGTAATATATATATATATATATATATATATATATAATTATATATATATATATATATATATATATATATATATATATATATATATATATATATAAAGCACATACATCACTAAGTGCAATCCTGATTCCTACGAAAGTGATATTAGGATAGTTAGATTAGTTTTATTTTTACTCGAGGATGAGTAAAAAGATAGGTGTGAGGGTGTGATTGGTCATCAATAATGCATATTTTTACTCACATTTTCTTACTTATTTTTTATAAAACATTGCTATTTAATTCGTTTATTGTTTAGTAATGTGCATGCCTCCATAATCTAAGAGAAAACTCAAAAGAAGCCCAAAAACCCATAATATTTATGAAAATAAAGTGTAATTAGGAAGATGAAGCATCTTTTCTCTCCTATTTAAATTTGGGATTTAAATTAATTTAATTTAAAATCTAGAGGAGGAGAAGGATAGAATAAGATGAATTCTCATCCTAATTAAAAATAGAGGTGGACTCCTATTCAAATTTTGGTTGCTTGCACCATAAATTGAAGATTAAGGGAAGAAAACTTGAATTTAACCCGGATTTAGAGATAACTTGATCTCCAAGATTGAAAAATTTTAAAATTCAGGAATCAAATGAAGATTCTGAAGTTAAATCTCCACATAAATGGACGAGATGAAGCCACGCGCTAAAGCGAATGACCAAATTACTCAAAATTACCGCGACCCCTCTTTTTTTTCCACGGAAACGAGACAATTCTGGGACCGCGTGCATCGAGTTTTGGTGGAGGTGTTTGTGTGGAACTCTACTTCTCAAATCTCATATAAATACCCCTGAAGAGCAATAGAGTAGGGATATCTCAGAGATTGAGTATAGGATTTTTGTTAGCCATTTAATTTTTAAAATTTTAATTGCATTATTTAGTTTTCAATTTGGAGAAGAAGATTTTTGAAGAAGAAGAAGGGCTTTGTAATTGGCAAATAAAAACCATAATAAAGGTTCATTATTATTTTTATCTCTCTTGTTCTTCAATTTAATTATTTTTCATGCTTTAGTTTCTTTTATTTATTTTCTTTTAGATGCAAGTTTTCTTCTTCATTATAGATCTTGAAATAATAAAAATATGAATAACTAATTAAAACTTGTAGTTTGCTAATCTCTCGTCAACTTAATTTTAGTTTAAAAGATGAACTAATTGAAATCTATACTTGTTAGAAACCCTATGATTAAATTAATAATTCTTAAAGATGAATAATTAGTTAAGTTGAACTAATTTAGAATTGCACTTTTTAATGGTTACTCTTAGCTCATATTTAGATACTTTGATAGCATCATGTTAGGTTTAAAAGACTTTTCTTATGCTATGCTTAGAGAATAGGATGAACTAAAGTTTAATTTTAATTAGTGTACTCTAATTAAGGTTTACAATATTTTTACTCATCTTTTTTGATTCTTAATCAAAACCCTAAGGTAGATTTTTATATATTCAATATGATGTTCTCCCTTCTTAAACTAATACTTGGTTGTGGCAGATGATTAGTAGACTATAATCTCTTTTGCTTAATTAAAACTTTTTCTTACAATCAATATTCTTTTTTCAAACATTTGTGTAGAGAATTCGTTCCGAAAAGCTTCCATCGCATCCTTCCCTGTGGATCGACCCGTCCATCTCTTGCTACGCAGTTAAATTGAGAAGAGAATGAGAACTTTATGGCTTGAACTTTTTCTTTATTTTCAATTCAATTTCTCTTCTTCAATCACCTCCAGCACTGCTTGTGCCGCTTGTTTGTGTGCTTAGCTATAATGTTGCTTTATTATATATTTATGGTTGTGAAGAGTTTAAAATACTTGATATAATATATATACTTGAAATGCATTAGATGCTTGCAACCTGTCTGACATCTGATATTCCTACTGCATTGTAACTGACTACTGATACTGACACTAAATACTGATACACTACTGACTTGACTGTATCATTCACCAAATATTATAACATCTAACTGACACCTGACTGTATTCCAGACTTGGTATTAACACCTGATATGGTATCGTGATTCTTAGCTCAAGAGATACACTTCTGATTCACTCCTGATTTGGTACCATGAATTCTGAACAGATTAAAATACAAGATTCACATATATTGTTTTGCGGGAACATTACTGAATTCCTTATTATTGAATAATGTATTACTAAATCCTAAACAAGAATATACTGATATTATTGTTACTGATACATATGGTGTGTGGAACTAAGTGCCACGTGAGATAAAGTATCCACGGGGGCCACTCTAGAATCCCATATCTCGTTACTGACTCCCCGTAAATCAGTATCGTGAAGCCTAACTGAAAATAATCCTAAAAATATATAATAAAGAAACAACTTACACAGGGCGGGAAAAACTGATGGACTTTAATAAATACGTCTTCATAATGTTGCAACACTGTTCAGAACTACCTAAGGCCACATCCGTTATGGTGGGGGTCTGCTGGTAGCTTGTACTGATCTTACTATTGATTCTAGGGCAGAGAGCCTTACATCCTAGCCGCTGGGATTGGAGGCTAGATCAAATCGACTGAGGCCGTTGTCCCGGGTATGCACGGGGCCCATTATGAACATGATACTTTGATTTCCCATCAGTTTTCAATAACCAACCTCGCACTACTCCTATGTGGATGTATGTGAACTGAGACGCTAGGGCGCATACCTAGACATCCGAGTAGGACGAGTTCTAAAAATAATAATAAACATTCTACTGACTTGACTCCAGTACTGGTAATGATTCCACATACATGACATGTGACACCACTGACAGACATGTATATATAAGCAATTCTGATTGTATACGTCCACTTGATGGTGAAGTGAGGTATATATTATATATATGAGAGTTTCCTTGTTTGGATTATTCCCTCAACATGTTAATCTCATGAATCCAGCAGTTGGGTTTATACAACTGGTTTTGCCTACAATTGCATACAACATATTGATGTTGGACACGGAAAAGGAGGAGGTGTAAAATTTCCTTGAATCAGATGAAAAATTACAACAGACTAATCTTCCGGTTACAAGGGAGGGAGGATGTTGAAGCTTGAATCCCCCCTTTGTTTAGTGCTGGGTTCTTCGTGTGGCGGTGGAGAGTGAATCTTGTTCTCCGTTGACCAGATGACCGTCTGGACCGTCAAGGGATCTTCTCCTTGGCAGGTAGAAGGAGTAACTCAGCCCCGTCTACCAAAACTCTAAAAGAGAAGGTAGGCGAAGAGCAACTTGTACGCAGCAAGTTAGCTTGAAGAGTCGAGCTCTCTCTCTCTGTATGTGTCGCGTCTGTTGATATCTCTCGGCCTCTTTATGTCTATTGATGCCCTTCGATTTCTTCTGATCCTCCAGGGTCCGACCCCTTTTTCATAGCGACGGGGCTATTTATAGAGGTCTTAGGGGGTGAACGTGCCCCCTAAAATACTCCACGATGAGAGCCAACTTCCCCGCTACATGGGCGGTAACCAACCCACGTGCCTGCTAAAGACACGCCACGATGGGAGCTGGTCTCCCTTGCGTGTGGGCAGTGATTGGTCCCTTAACCAAGGCGGTTATAACTGAGACGCGGGTTCCATGTCGACGCGCCTTGATACTGAGACGCGGGTGTCAAGTCGACGCGCCTTGATGCTGAGACGCGGGTGTCAGGCCGACGCGCCTTGCTGTTGAGACGCGGTGTCAGGCCGACGCGCCTTGATGCTGAGACGCGGGTGTCAAGTCGACGCGCCTTGATGCTGAGACGCGGATGATAATCCCTCGCGTCTAGAGCTTTTCAATGGTTTGTCCTTCAGTAACTTTTGGACAGCCTACAGAACCCCCTCCAAAGTTTTCGATATTCCGCAGTTAACTGGGACGGATTTCGAAATACTTTAGACTCTAGCTGAATTCACCTTCATGGCTGGACTGTTGATGCCCCGGGTTCGATCTTATCTGGAGTTGGTCTTCGTGAGTGTACTGTTTGAACTCTTTGAAGCCACCAGAGTTGATCATGTTGAGTGTCTAGATGCACAGTCTAAACCTCCCCGATTGCTTTTAGTCTGTCACGAGTGCGCTTTAAGCCAGGAGTGGTTAGTCGTCTGCTTGCGTCAGTGTACTGTTGAACTGATTTTGCAGAAGCAGGAGGCCGAACGCAGGTTCTTTTCAAAAAAAAGCCGAGATGGTACTGCTTTAAAGACGCGATTTCTGTAGGGTGCGTCCTTTGGCAACGGAAACGCGCCTGATCTTCTATGAGGCAGACGCGATGCTCCGCTGAAGATGCGAACTTTGGAGAGACGCATCTCTTGAGTATAGACGCGATTGTCTGGGCGCATTTATGGCGATGCTGACGGGGCATATCCATCGAAGAGACATGGCCGTCGGGTGCGAGTCCGTGCCACGTCATGATTGCGCTGCCAGTTGGCCTGGGGAACCGACGGGATTTCACCTTTTGGCGCGCGGATTTCCTGGCTCATTAAATGATCCGTGCCACGTGTCGAGCGACGATTCGCTGCAGAGTCGTGGTGCATGCTCTTCTCTGTGCGTTAAAGTGATTTCGTTCCACGCGTCGAACAGAGATTCGCCGGAGAATTCATCGGGCCATACGCTGCGTATCTTCGCGAATCCTTGTGCCTATAAAAGGCCACAGTTGGGAAGATTCCTCTTCTTCTCCGAACGCACTCGCTGATAAAATTTAAGAAAGAGAATTTCCCCTTCTGTTCATCTATTTACCTCGGATTGAATTAGCAATGGCACCCAAGACCAAGCCGACTGCTTTTTCTTCAAAGGCGACCGTCGCCGAGGCCCGGAGGGGCGGCTCCTCCTCTGCGCAGGATGTTGTTCTCCAAGGTCTCCAAGGTAAATGCCTTTTAGGCGTGAATTTCACCATTAAAGGAGGTTGAAAGAACCCTTAAGAACCCTTAACACACAAATTTAAATCGTGTTTGATTCCTAGACGCAGTCTTTGGGTTGATAACCGAGGCGCGAGTTTGATGACCCGGTGCCATTAGGTCCTGCCTTTTGGACCCTTCACTTAGAATATTTCTAATTGTGAAGGGTTTAAACGCGGACTTTGATCCTTGCGTTCTGCAACATCAGGTGCTGGTTCTTACGATCTGGCGCCTGAATCCAAGTACTTGAATCTCATAAGTCTTGGTTTGCAAAACGCGAATCTTGCAGGTCTGGACGCGGATTTGATAATTCCTGCATCCAGTATCTCTTCTGCGTTTGGACGTGGATGCGCAGGTCTGGACGCGGATTTGATAATTCCTGCGTCCAGTGTCTCTTCTGCGTTTCGACCTGGATGCGCAGGTCTGGACGCGGATTTGATAATTCCTGCGTCCAGTGTCTTCTTCTGCGTCTAGGTTATGAACACTTAGCATTTTTTCCTTGCTTTTGATAAAGTATCTAACTAAGTGTCCTTTTCTTTTTGCAGCGCCACACCTTACTACTTCACTCGCCAAGACGCGCCACTTTGGACATGTAGGTGGTGCTGACCGGGACTTGACCTTTGTGCTACAAAGGACTGTTCCTGTGACTGCTGACAAGTCGCAGGCTCGTGAGGAGAGGCTCTCGAATGTTGACATGAGGACTCTTCGGGTGCTTATGACCGATGCAGCATTCACAACGGATGCTGGCATCAAGCTGGAGAAGCCTGCCTTCTTCTTCGGAGATCGTATCCACGATGGCGGCTATCGCGTGTATGACGGAACTTACAAATGGCTCCGTCAAATAAGGGGTGGAAGATTCTTTCTTCCGAACATGGAGAGGATGTTCCCGCTGTCCTATTTCCAGCACATGTCCGTCCCTCAGAAGATGGAATGGGACCTCTCTCGATATGTCCCTGAGATTACTCTCGGTGATTTGGGCTCCCATAAAGTACACCGTCATGATAGCCATGACAGGTCGGTTATCGGCCTTTTCCCTGGGTCGCGCAAGTCTGAGGTTCCGGCTGGGGAGATATCACAACTTGGCACTACCTTCCTCAACGCATTCATGGAAGCGGAGGGTGATTATCCGGTTGGGTTCCGTGCGCCCGGGTGGGTCCATTCCACGGAGAACTATTGGTGGGGCAGGATGGTCGGCTTTGTCCTTACCGAGCTCGGGGATCTGCTAAAGCGTGTGGGACTGTACTCGGCAGTCAGAGCCGTGCAGTGGGGGATCCCTCAAAGCTCTCAGAACTTCTTCGGGGTTCTAGAGCGTTATAATTCTTTGACGGGGACGTTCTTCACTCCGGTCGGGGAGATGGGCCTCGCTCTGCACGAGCTGCATGAAGTCTCAGGATTGGCAACAGGGGACATTCCCTATGAGGAATATGTCCCGACCACTGTGGAGCTTCACCTTTTGAAGGAAGAGTATCCCCTAATATATGAGACCTACTGGGAAGTGCTATGTCACTTTCACATTTGCGGCCAGATAACCAAATGGCGGTCGCAGGGAGTCAAGCAACTGTCTTGGGCCAGTTACTTGTTCAACAACGTCAACACCAAAGACCATCTGATAACCCGATTGGCTCCCAGCTCCGATAGGGAGATTGAAGACAGGATCGACCAGGCTTCTGACAGTTTCTACACCACGGAGTCGAACGAGGACAATTTCGACCCTGACTTGGTTTTTGAAAGCTTTCACCATCAAGCCCGGACCCCTATCTCCGATCGGGCGCTGTTGGCGGGCTTTCTGATGCTGTGGCTGAAGCGTTGTGTGGTGCCCACGCTGCCACATGAAGTCATTGTTGCTGACGTGGTGTACCCGGCGGTGCTCCTGGCTCATGGCAACCCCATAGCCCTTCTCCCGGCCGTGGCGGCTGGTATTCAGAGCGGGCTGCGGGCGCTAGCTAAGAATTTCTGCGAGCCACCGAAAACTGCAGAATCCGAGGGAAAGCTGTATGTTGACTCAGAGGGGAATCCGACGGTGAAGCGTCCCAACCCTCGGGTCGAGCTGCCTTACACGTACCTCATGGCTTGGTACGTGATGCATTGCCCTTCCTTGACGACGGCGGTGCGTTGGAGGGAGAATTCTGTCCCTTTTGTACAGCGGTTGGAGGGTTCGAACTGGCGTGATCCTTATATATATTACGTCCGGAAGTGCCTTTCAGACCCTGCGAACTACCAGCTCAATCGTTGCCTCCCCCAGATCCCTGGTGCATCTTTCGGGGATCTACTTATGGATTCCGCGGGCCCAGATGATTTCACGAGGTTATCCTCGGGAGCCTTCTGGTGGTTGCTCAATATTCGGCCCGGATATGTGCTTTTCCGGCAAGGGACGTCATGCACCATTGAGCCGTACATGCCGAATCGCGTCGCTCGACAGTTCGGCTATGATCAGCTCTATGTCGGGAACCCCAATGCTCGACTCGCCTTCGAAGGGAACCTGTTCGAGGGTGCTCGGGCCTGGTACTACAGTGTGGCTGGAGGGACGGGAGCAACTTTCCGTCTACCTCTCGAGGGGCCCAAGTGCCATATGAGCCTCAGCTTCTGCACTTGGTACTCCCAAGCCATCCAGACACCAGACTTTTTTCCGGCGTCTTCATGCATCGAGAGCATCAATGCAAGTCTCGAGGCAAGGACAGAGTCCGGTAAACCGTCGAAACTCGTAGAACAGTACCTGAAGGCCTAGAAGGAGGTCGGGAGAAGAACGAGAAGGGAGCCACGAGCCACGGAGCCACGACCACCAAGGGCGGAGCCGCAAGCGACTAAAGCGGAGCCGCGAGCAACAAGGGCAGAGCCGCAAGCAACTAAGTCTCGACAGGCGGTGAGCAAGCGTCGTCAGGGCTCTACTTCTACTGCTGGGCCTGCCCGTAAGAAGGTGCGGAGAGACTTGGCGCCAGCAGTTTCTCTACCAGCGGCCATCCCTTCTGGTGTCAGGGAACTGAGGGAGGAGGATATAGCTGAAGAAGAAACTCCTCTAGTCCGTGTTCCCAGGTCGCTTAGCAGAAGCCACGGGTCTGCGGAGGAAGGGGAGCTTGTTGATCGATCCACCGCCACAGACGAGGATGAGCAGCTAGAGGTCGACATCATGAGCGGAGGAGATGTCGATATTCTGGGGATTTTAGCTCATCCCGAGCCTTCTTCTACTCATGAAAGAAGAGATGAGGCACAGCAGTCGGGGTCTCCTTGTGTCTTCATCTCCAGTTCTCGGGCAATTGATCCCAGTCCTACCACTGGGGTAATTGGAGGCAAGGCTCCGGTTGCAGAGCTTCCTCCCGTTGAGCTGTCTTCTTCCTCGTACTCAGGGGAAAGCGAGTTTGAAGACAAGGTCGACTACGGTGATGAACCCACCCTTCCTGATCCGAGCAAGTTCTCCCATATCTCGGAGGAAGAAATGTACGGGGGGGAACCGTTGACGGCGCCATCACCGTTGGCGACAGTTGTTCCCATTGCAGGTATTTTCACCTGATTTCCTCTTTGATTTTGAAGAAGGTGTCTTAACATTCTTCTTTTACGCTGCAGGGTTGGCTGAGGATGCCGAGACTACAACCTCCTTGCATATCGAGGAGGTGGTAAGAGAGGTGACCCAGCTCGAAGGAGTTGAGACTTCGGTTGGCGAGACAACTTCGGAAGGGGCGATTGCGGAAACTAGGGAGCCCTCCGCTTTGCCGGAAAAGGAGGTACTCACTGAGGCTGGGGAAGCTCTCATTCTGTAGGATTCACCCAAGGGTTTGCTATCTCTGGACCTCCCAGGTGGTAAGGAAGTTCTGATATTTTGAATGTTTCGCTCTTCACCTTTGTGGCTAATGTTGTGGTCATTTGCAGAGGAGAGCTAAGGGGGCTCAGGTGGAGGGTCCAATGATTGATATCCCTCCAGAAGGCCACACGGCTCAGGTCTCGGCTGAAGTTTTTGAGGAGGAGGTTCCTGCAAAGATAGCACCTCTGGAAACGCCCGAGGCTACTTCTGCTCTAGCCGTATCGGTGGTCAGCACAACTCTTGTGCGAGAAGATCCGCCTTATCCCGTGACAGAAAAGGGGTCGGGAATCTTCCCAGGTGGTGACGATATGGGGGAACTGGCACGCCAGATGGTGCAACAATTCTTTGCTTCGATGGGATCATGTATTGATCTCATCTTACGTGGAAGCAGCTCCTTCAATTTTGCCCGGACGCTTCTCAGAAATCTGGCCGAGAACGTCGAATTAACCGGAGGCCCTTCACTTGCCCAGGCGTGTCTGCGGTTGGTGGAGCAACTGGGAGACGACCTGCACGAGCTGAAGTCTTTGGAAAATGCCAGCTCTTCTAGTGAGGCCCAGGCCACCCTAGCCCGGCTCTTAGCTGCTCAAGAAAAAGAGCGACAGGAGGCAGAGGCACAAATAGATGCAGAGATCCGCAGCCTCGAATATTCCCAGGCTGAATGTCAGAAACTAACTGACGATTCAAGGGAATCCGAGATTGTCATGCAGAGCACGGAGCACGTCATCATCAGTGCTCGGGACACCATTACCAAGGCTCGGGACACCATTGCCAAGGCAGAAGCTGTGCTTGCGATCAATGAGAAGAAGCTTGTTACCATCAAAGAGGAGCTTGCGGAGCAACAGGCGGCTAAAGCGCGAGCTGAAGAGAGTCTGTCTCTACATTCTTCCAGGGTGGAATCTCTGCGAGCGCAGTTGGCTGCAAAACCCTTCCTATCTGAAGAGGAGTTGCGGGTCCAAGCCATGATGGAGGCTGAGAAGGCACGTCAGATCAAGATGCATCATCTCAGGGAGCAAATCCGTTCCTTGGCGAACTAGGACATTTAGCCTTCTTTTCTTTTCTTTTTTTTTTTTTAAAGAAAAGGACACTCTATTTATCAGAGTGTTTGTATCCACTTTTGGTATAAAAAGGACATTTTTTGTTTGATCTTCTTTGCTTAGCTGCGGATGAATCCAACTTCTTGATCACTGGCTGTGAATACTGAACTTAGGTAAGACTAAGTTCTTTCAATGAAACGCAGCATCGACTCGTGGCCTCTGTTCACAGGGAGACGCGGGTATCAGTTCAGAAGAACTTGGGCAGAACCAAGTTCTTTGGGCGGAACGCAGCGTCGATCCATAGAGAGACGCGGCCATGAGTTCAGAAGAACTTGGGCAGAACCAAGTTCTTTTGATGAAACGCAGCATCAATCCATAGGGAGACGCGGCCATGAGTTCAGAAGACGCGGCATCCGTCTGTAGGGAGAGACGCGAATTTGCTTCGCTAGGAAAGACGCGGATCAAGCAGATGCGAGGGACGCAGCCTTATGCATTTTTCATTAATCCCAAAATGGACTAAGTGTTTTCCTTAAAAAGGACCCCGTTTGCTGAGGGGACGCGACTTTGCATCACGCGGACATTCCTCTAGGACGCGGGTGATCGTCATCCAATCTGGGGAGGGGACGCGAATTTTGGATACGGTTCTTCAGTCTGCGTCTTGGTGTAACCTCCCAGGCGTTACATACAGCCTGTCATAAAGATTTGATGTGATCTTCAAATCTCTATTGATGATCGGGAATGCAGATTTTCCGCTGTTTCCCGAAGCGGTTATCCACGCGTCGGCTTCTTATTGGTCTTGAGCGTTAATTCCCTTTAATGAGAAATCGATGCGGGTGGTTGGAGATTGGCGCCTGCGACGGTTTTCGAAGCGGCGTTACACGCGTCAGTCCCTTATTGGACCTTGACCATTGTGCGGTCAGGAGATCATTAATTACAGTTATCGGGGGCTGCCTATAAATAGGGCGCACCCTCTCCCTTCAATCCAATCTTTGGACTGTTTTCTTTTTTAGAGCGAGCGCTCTGAGAACCTTCATCCTCTTCAGAGTATTGTCTCCATGGGTGAGGATGGCTCTGTGGATGAAGATGACCCAGGGCTTGTATGCTCCTGTTTGGTCTCTTCGGGGCAGAGTGTCTCTCTGATCATCTTGCACGTCCGCGTCTGGACGCGGAGAGCCCGACTCTTGGTAGAAGCCTCTGTTGGTACGCCGTCCCGATTAGCCATGATATTTTGATCTACCACGGCCTGTACCTTGGCATCATCATTATCTGGACCCCCTCACGAAGTCTGTGTTGGTGCATTCCTTCTGGAATTTGCGCCACAGATTTGAACTTCTCTGGACGCGAGTGCAGGGGTCTTTGGCACTTGGCGCTGGCTTTGTTCACAAAGCTTGCGTTTCAAAGCCACTGTCTTGGCGCGTTTTATGGCTACTGCTTTGGACGAATTACAAAAAGGTTTCAGACCCGAGCCTTGCAACTCTTGTTCACTCAACAAGGAGATGGCAACTTTCGGCGTCTGTGCCTTTTCGGCGTCTGTGCCTTTTCGGCGCCTGTGCTTTCGACTTGGGCGCAGAACGAGACCGCGTTTTGATTCGCGTTTGTCTCTGCTGACGCAGTAGTTTGGCTCACTGCGTGGGTCATTCCCGCGTCTGCTTGGCTGACTGCGTGGATCATTCCCGCGTCTGCAGTCTGCATTTGCGACTTAGTTTTTCTCTGTTGAAACATACTAAGTTGCAGATTGTTCTGATTCCTTTGTTTCATTTCTTGCAGGTAGGCTTGCTGGTTTGCTGGGCCCCTGGAAGGATGCTTTGGCCGGCGAACTTGTTCGATGTTCACCTATAAGAGAGTATATTATGGTCCTCGTCACCTATAAGAGAGTATATTACATCTCTGACGAGGACCCAACCCTCGCCAAGGTCTCTTCAGATCTGCTTCGCCATTCATGCCTGCTGGCAAGAGATGGTCAGGCTATGCATGACGGCGATGAGGGCTCCGGCGGTTGTGGTGGCGGACAAGATCCTCTTCCTCTCCCACCCCAGAAGTGACATCAAGGACAGTCTATGTCCGTTGGATGGCCTGCTAGGGAAAGAGACGCGCCTGAACGAAGGGTTGTAGGACCTTCTGTTGCCACCAGACCTCAAGAACACCATTGCTCTTAGCTTAGTCAGCTAGGGCGCTTTCGATGTTTACATCATGCATCGTGGTGTAACCAGCTTCTATTGTAGCCACAAAACATCGCGCACTTGGAATCAGATGCGGCTTATAAGGAGTGAGTGCAACCTCTAAGAGAGAGAGAGGGACTTCTTTGTACTCCTTAATTGTAATGCTCAATCTTATTGTATAAGAGAGCGTTTTGTATCAGTTTCATATGTTTGGAAATAAATAAAAGTGACACTTTTCTTTTTGCCTCTTTCATTGTCTTGAATTTTTTTTTTGTCTTAGACCCATAGAAGCAAAGAATCTCTGACTTTGTCAAAATTATGATGATAATCTCAACAAATCAAACTTTGGAGGGAAAGGTCCTATTTCAGGAGCTCTCACAGTACTGTCAGAGGTGTAATATTAACTTGACAGAGATGAAATAATTTTTGGTGGACCTGCCACTTTATAAGAGAAAGCGACAAGTAGAATTGGTACCCCCAGGGAGGGTGAACTCTGATCAGAGGTTTAGAATTAACTTAATCGAGTTCAGCTGGGGATTTAATGAAAACACTGTTAATTGGTGTAATATTAACCTAACAATGTTTTTAGGTGGACCTGTTATTCTATTGAAGAGAATAACAAGTGAGATTAGACTCGTGGAGAGCCTAGGAAGGTTTGTTACCATCAGAGGTGTGATATTAACTTGACGGGTTGAAAGTGGTCTTGTCGGAAGTGTAATGTTAACTTGACAAGGATGCGAGTCAGAGGTGTGATATTACCTTAACTCAGAAGTATTTCAGTTTTGTTTAGGAAAAACTGAGAATGTCACTGCCATAGGTGTGATGTTTAACTTAACAGTGAGGTAATGCTAGAAGTGTAATGTTGAACTTAGCATTGGTCATCTCGACTTGGACAAGGAAGTCGAGGAAAGGTCATGGCCATAGGTGTATTGTTGAACTTAGCGATGACTTGATGCTAGAGGTGTAGTGTTAACTTGGCATCATTCATTTCAGCTTCGATGTGGAAGACTGAAGAAAAGTGACTGTCAGAGGTGTAATATTAAACCTGGCAGAAACTTGAAGTACTGCTTAGAGGTATAATGTTAACTTAAACAGTAGTTTTGTCAGAGGTGTGATATTAACTTGACAAGAATTGGCTTGAGCCAAAAACAGTTTGAGGACCTGTCATTCTATGGATGAGAATTGACAAGTGAGATTTGAAGTGCCAGAGGTGTAGTGTTAACTTGGCAAAATGTAGAGTTGACAAGCGAGATTTGTACTCCACAAGGGGTATCTCATTACCAGAGGTATGGTGTTAACTTGGCAACGATTGTTTTTTTTTGTGGTCCTACCATTCTATGGATGAGAATTGGTAAGGGATTTTGGAGGAAAGAGTGGAATCAAGTCCACTTAGGATTTTTAGCAAACCCCCAGCTATCAACGGATTTGAGGTGCCTTTACCAACTACCGTTTGAGTTGGGCTAGCCATGCTATTCCCCTCAGCATGATGAGTTGTCGAAGACTTATGTTGGGCTTAAAAGCCAACATTTTCCTCTATCCTTAGCCGTCGGAGGCGTCGGATCAAATGGGAACGTGTCCCTTAGGATTTTTAGCAAATCCTCAGCTGTCAACGGGTTTGAGGTGCCTTTACCAACTACCGTTTGAGTTGGGCTAGCCATACTATTCTCCTCAGCATGATGAGTTGTCGAAGACTTATGTTGGACTTAAAAGCCAACATTTTCCTCTATCCTTAGCCGTCGGAGGCGTCGGATATTAATGAAAAAGCCCTTCTTGTTTTGATCAGAGGTGTATTTTTAACTTGATCAGCGGAAGAATACCATCTAAGGATAGTATTTCTTCAGGAATCTGCCATTGATTGGCATCATAAGTGTATCGCCATTCGAGGTTATGAGGCGATATGACCCATTTGAGTAGACTGACTCTACCACAAATGGTCCTTCCCATTTGGGTTGGAATTTTCCTTTTGTTTTGTGCGTCATCACCATGGGTCTTCTGACGGCTAAGACAAGATCGCCTTTCTTGAAAGTTCGTACTTTAACTTTCTTGTTGAAGGCTCTGGTGATTCGAGCTTGGTAGAGCTCGATTTGCTGTTGGGCTTGCAGACGTTTGTCGTCTAAGGCCTCAAGTTCCTGGAGTCGTTGTCGATGCTTCTCCTCTGTCGTCATCTCCGCTGTCAAGGCGACGCGTAGAGATGGAATTTGGATTTCCAGGGGAAGCACGGCTTCACATCCGTATACCAAGAAAAACGGCGTGGCCTTTGTCGGGGTTCGTACTGTTGTGCGATAGGCCCATAAGCATTCGCCTAGCTTGTCGTCCCAGTCGCATTGACTCTTCGAGATGAACTTTTTGAGAAGCTTGCCAATGGTCTTGTTGAAAGCTTCTGCGAGGCCATTAGCGACAGGATAGTATGCCATTGAGGACACACTCTGGATTCTGAACTTAGCGCAGAATCTCTGGAATGCCTGGCTGATGAACTGGGGTCCATTGTCATGGACAATCCGCCGAGGTACACCGAAACGGTAAATAACGTGATGTTTTACGAACTTGATCACGTTGGACGACTTCACCTCCTTCAAAGGAATGGCTTCAGCCCATTTGGAGAAGTAATCGATTATTGCTAGAATGAACTGATGTCCCTTTGATGATGGTGGGCTAATAGGACCAACCACATCCATCCCCCACATTTCAAATGGCCATGTAGAGGTCGTAGAGTGGAGGTACCCTGGTGCTTGATGGATAAAATCTCCATGTATTTGGCAAGCGTGACATCTTTTGGCATAGGCGACGGCGTCGGCAACCATCTTGGGCCAATAGTAACCCAATCTTTGGAGTCATGTGCCAGTTTTGGGCCAGGTTGATGGGCTCCGCACGTACCGTCGTGGGCCTCTTTCAATACTTCCTGGGCCTCTTTTGGTGAGAGGCACCGGAGTAAGATCCCGTCATGCGACCGACGATACAATGTTCGTGTAATCGCATTATAGTAAAACTTAAGGGCTTTCCTTCGAATGGCAGCCGCCTCTTTGGCGTCCTCAGGCAGGATGCCGTACAAGACATAGTCGATGTAGGGGAATCGCCAGTCTTTAAGCTCTGGACCGGCCGACAATTCCAGCACTTCTTTGCCTCGACAATCTCCCTTTGACTCCTGATAGTCCTCGAGAGTATTTTTCGGGCAATGCAAGTCGTGGCTGTAGACGAATATTTTCTCCATTGCTCCAGCTGGAAGAGCTAGGGAGGCTGCAAGGGATGCGAGTGCATCGGCGTGCGCATTTTGCCTGCGCGGTACATGGTCGATGTAGAAGTTAGCAAACCCCTCGGCCATGCGGATAGTTGCGTTGTAATAGGGTACTAAGTCTTCATGTCTGACTTCGTACTCCCCACGAATTTGGCTGACGATGAGTTTAGAGCCACCGTATGCCTCGAGATTTTTAACGCCAATCTCATCGGCGAGCTGCATCCCGATCAATAGAGCATTGTACTCCGCCACATTGTTGGAACAAGGCTCCGTTAGCGAGACAGCTCGGGGGATCACATAATTTTGTGGGGAGACAAGTACTACTCCTACCCCCGCCACTACGTGTCCCTTGGGGCTTGTCCTTGATGCACCGTCGAAGAAAAGTTGCCACACTTGACTTTCGAACGATGTCTGAGTCAGGTAGACTTCGGCCACTTCGTCTGGGAGATCCTCGTAGACTTTGGCTGCCCTCGGATCTGGGTGTTCAGCTAGGAAGTCTGCCACCGCTTGTCCCTTAATGGCTTTCTGCGGCAGAAAGTGCATATCATACTGGGATAGCAACATGGCCCATTTTGCCAGCCGGCCATTTAGTGAATAAGGCTTTGTCATAAGTAACCTCAGGGGGTTGACTTTTGATATGACATTTATAGTCTGGCCTACCAGATAGTGTCGCATTTTCTGAATGGCGAACACTAGTGCCAAACATTCCTTCTCGATCGGGTTGTATCGGCTCCGGTCATTGTTCTACTCAGATAGTAGATTGCCTGTTCTCGTCCTTCTTCATCATTCTGAGCTAGTAGAGCTCCCAAAGAATGGTCCATTGCCCGGACGTACACCAGGAAAGGTTTTCCGGACACCGGGGCTGCAAGGACTGGTGGTTGGGTGAGGTATTGTTTGATTTCCTCAAACGCTTGTTGGCAAGCATCGTCCCAAATGAACGAGACACCCTTCTTCATCAACTTAGCGAAGGGCTGGTATCTTCCGGAGAGGTTTGAGATGAACCTGCGGATGTACGCCAATCGACCCTGTAAACCCCTGAGTTCCTTGAGGTTTCTCGGGGGTTGCATCTCTTGGATAGCGCGGACTTTCTCCGGATCCAAATGGATTCCTGTGGAAGTCACAACAAATCCTAGGAATTTGCCACTGGCTACCCCCAGGAAGGACTTGGTGGGGTTCATCTTCAATTGATGAGCCCACATGATGTCGAAGACCGCCTTCAGATCAGCTATGTGATCTCCTTTAATGCGACTTTTCACCGCAATGTCATCGACATAACATTCCACCGTTTTGCGCATTTGCTGATGGAAAATGGCATTCATGGCCCTTTGGTAGGTTGCCCCTGCATTCTTCAGTCCAAAAGGCATGACAGTATAGCAATATACCCCTAGAGGAGTCCTGAAGGAGGTATGCTTTTCATCATCAGGATACATTTTGATTTGATTGTATCCTGAGAATCCGTCCATGAAGGACATTCGTTCGAATCCACAAGTATTGTCAATCATAACATCTGTGATTGGCAATGGGAATTCGTCTTTGGGGCAGGCCTCGTTTAGATCGCGGAAGTCGATGCAGATCCTGATCTTCCCGTTCTTCTTGGAAACGGGGACGATGTTGGCTACCCAGTCGGGATGTTGTTCTTCCCTGATGAAGCCAGAATCAATAAGTTTTCTGACTTCTGATTGAATTGCCTCCATTATTTCTGGGCGAAACCGTCGCTGTTGTTGTTTGACAGGCTTTACGTCCGAATTGATGTTGAGGAGTTGCATGGCCACTTGAGGATCAAGTCCTGGCATGTCCTCATAATTCCAGGCGAAGACGTCTATATACTCTTGTACAAGAGATATTAGATCATTCTTCTCTGAAGGTGACAGGCCGTCACTTATGAAGATGGGCTTAGGGTTAGCCTCATCTCCTAGGTTGATCTGAACAACCTTGTCTTCTGTGGGTGGCTCATGCTGTTCAAAGCGGGTATCCCAAAGAGCATTTAAATGTTTGATCCAAGGATCTGTATCAGATTGGATCATTTCTTCATTTCCATCTTCCAGGTGGCTTGTCGAAACCATGTTCACTGAAAGTTCCTTGAAGATGTTGCCGACACTGACATCTGACTCCCAAGATGATGTGTCTGAAGAGTAATCGTTGCTCGACGATTCTTGAGAATCGGAGGCTGATGGGACCGGAGTTGATACATAGCCCAACCCCCGGCGCGTCCGATGATAATAATCGGGGGCCTTCCCTTTCGGCACAAAGGATCGAAGTAGCGTTCTCCTTCCTTTGCTGAAGTTCAACCCGGGTCTGTTGGTTAGATCATACCCCATGCACTTCATCATTTTGAGCGCTTTTGGTTCATAATGACTGAGCTGAGGGGATTCCTCCTCACTTTCCGATTCTTCGCGGGGCGTTGGTTCAGTCGTCATTCGCCCAAAAAGGATTGATTTTTGGCCTTTTCGTCTTGTCGGAACCATGAATATAGATTCCTGCGCATCACCATTATCCTGGTATGTCCCGAAAGATGATTTTACTGGTACATGCAATGATGTCAAAGCATCCATTGCCGACCAGATGTCATCGTCTACGTCGGTACTAGTATCCGACGGTATTGAATCGGATGCACACGCAGAAAAGTACTCAAAGTCTAAATTCTCATTAATATACCAACCGCCTGCATCGTCGGTGGTATTATCAACATCGAGCTTATTAGTGCTCTTTACAAGTGGTTCCAACTTGCACAGGCACTCGTCTTGCTCGGGCTCAGTGTCAGCCTCATTACCAGAGTCTGGCACCTCCAGTTGCGGGGTTTCATCCACCGGATCCTGATATAGGAGGGAGTCCGTGAAATAATTTTCGACCCCCTTAAACGGATACCTTTCGGCAACCAATGTTTGCACCTTCCCACTCGCGTTAATGTATTTCATGACTTGGTGAAGAGTGGAGGGAACGATGGAGTTGCGGTGGATCCATGGTCGTCCCAGCAGCAGGTTGTAGGAAGTGTCGGCATCGATGACGTAGCACGTCACCTCTGACTTGAGACTCCCAATCTGGCACTTGAGCTTGATTTTCCCCATCGGACGGGTGCCGTTGGCATTGAACCCGTAGATGGTCGTCTGTGTAGGGCTCAGACGGTGGGTAGGGATGCCGAGGTGTTGCATGACTCGGCGGGACATGATGCTCAATGCGGACCCTGGATCTACCTGAATGCGGTTCACCTCAGATGATCCGATATAACCTGTGAAGTACAGGGATCGATCATGCTTCCCTTTAACCTGCATATCATCTGCCGTGAAGGTAATGCAGGGAGCACTCTGGGAGGCGTGGAGACAATTCTCTACATCTTCCTCCTTTGGCACCTGGGTCATAAAGACCTCAGCATTTGCCAGAGCTTCTTGTAGAGCCTCCCTGGTCGACTTTGATAGTCTTAGAAGCTCATACAGGGTGATCCGCGCCGGGATGTTGGCCAATTGAGCCAAGACATTAAAGCGGTAAGGCGTTGTGGATCCTTCCGCTATACCCTTTTGAAGAGCTCGAGAGAATCGAGTCTCTTTTTGTTTCTCCACTGGTGGCTTCGTGGAGGGCCTAGTTGGCTCTGCAGCCGGTTGTGGAGGGTTTGCTGCCACTTCGCCGTACTGCTTCAAGTAGGGCTGTCCTGAACGAGTCCCCGTCATTAGTTGGTTGGGCTCTGCGGCCAAGACTATTGTTTCCTCTTCTGAATCAGTCAGTGAGGGAACATCATCTTCTGCTTCTCGGGAGGAAGCACATACCACATGGCAGGACGAAGCTTTTGCCTTGCCTTTGGACTTCCTGTTGGTTACAGTAGTCCACTGCTGGCTGTCTACTAGGTCAGGGTGGACCCACATAATTTCCCCTTGAGGCGTAGGGACGGGTACCAAGCCCTTCTCCTGCTGCTGGTGAGGGTCTGTGTTGACCACTCTTAGTTCTCCTCTTGGGATTGGGACCACCCCTGCAGGTGCTGGAGGTTGTTTTCCAAACTGGAGAACCGACGTCATGTTGGCTGTCACCTCCTTTTGTTCTGGTCGGAGTTTCAACACCTCCGCGTCAATCAGAGCATGAAGGATGTCCTTGAAGATGTAACAGCTTCTGGTAGGGTGTCCCAACATCCTGTGGTACAAGCAGTAGTTGGGGTTGTCGGTCTTGCCGACTTCCTGAGGGCGCCTGGCCTCAGGGAGCTTCAGTCGGTTGCTCTTGTTGAGTAACTTGAAGAGCGAATCGACATGTTCCTCCTTGAAGGAATATTGCTTGTTAGCGCGGGGTTGGCTTGAAGAGCCACTCGCCTTAGCTGGTTGAGGTTTGGTGGGAGATTTGGTCTCCGTCGCCAAAATATCCTTCCGCTTCGTCTGGAGGGAGGTGTCTGGCGCTCGCCTAGTTGACCTATCCGGCCTAGGCTTGCCTTCTTCTGCCCTGACACGGGCAACAATCTCCTCAGCCTGTTCACCTTATTGGACTAATTGTTTCCAGGTGCGGCTTTCAGCAACTCCTATTTGAGCAAGGAGTGAGGTTTGGAGGTTGTGGCGGCATGTTTCCACCAGGGTGGCCTGGGTCATACCGCTTGGACACCGGAGTGCCACGTTCCGAAATCTTTCCACGAAAGATTTGACGGACTCTCCCTTTCGCTGTCTCGTAGCTAACAGGGTGGGCATTGTGACCTCGGAGTCATCTTCGAAGAAGCGTGTTAAGAACAACTTCTCCAAGTCGCCCCAGTTCTTGATAGAACCTTCCGGGAGTTTCATGAACCACTCAAAGGCCAACCCTTTTAGGGTGCCAATGAACAGTCGCGCCAGGATGGCGTCATTGTCTACTACATTCCCGGTTTGGGATTTGAAGTAGTAGATGTGCTGATTAGGGGACCCCTTCCCATCAAAGGCTTGGAGGGTTGGAGCCTTGAACTTAGGAGGGTACGGGACTAAATCCCACTCAGCTGGATAGGGCCGAACCACTCCAGCTTCTTGGAGGTCTTTGCGACTGGCAAGGGCATTGAGGCGTTCCTCCAATTGACTCATCCTTTTAGCATGAGCCTTCCCTGGGTCTCGGTCGCCTTTTGACGAGGGTTTGGACGAGCCAGAAGTAGATCGAGGCTTCTCTTCAGAAGGCTCGGAAGATGAGCTTCCTCCCTTTCTCTCCCTGTCCCTCGACCTCCTAGGAGGAGATCTCCTCCTGTCTTCGAGCAGCTGTGCAAGCGCCAGCTTGATAGCATCGATAGATTCCTGTTGAGACACAATCATCTCCATTTGTCTCTTTTGGATCTGTTCTAGACGTCTAGCTGTCTCATCAGGAGTGCCTGTCATGTAGGCAGAGGTCTCCTTCTCAACGGAGGAGTTTGAAGCCCCTGATTCCACTACGGCGGAGTGGGAATCGTTCACTTTAATGCCATGGGCTAAGGCATTATAGTCAACCGGGGGAATGGCCCCAGTCCGGGTACGAGTGTGTTGATACACCCCTTCCGGTTCAGAGTCAGACTCATCTGAGCTGACTGCAAGCCCTTTTTCCTTGCTTCTGCTTGTCATGTTCGCAGTAAGCTCTGGGTATTCAACGTCAGAGAAGGTTCTCCTTCTATGGGAGCGCCTTCTTTTGGCTGACGGGGGGATCGAGGTCAGCTGTCTAACTAAAGACTGCTGGTGCACACTCGACCCGCAACGGCACTCCGAGAGCATGGAGATGAGCCGTTGGCAGCAACATGACGAAGTGGCCTGATTGGCACTTCTTTTCTTTGTTAAATAATCCCTCAAATCCATGGAAGAGGGATCAAAGAGACTAGCCTCACAACGTCGAAGACGGGAGGCATCCATATGCTGTGCAGAATGGACGCAGACTTCAGGGACGCAGCTCTCGCGTCGCGGCTGTCTAATGCGCGCTTGGCGTCTCTGTTGAGATGAGACGCGAGTCTCGCGCTGATGCCTGGTGCGTCCGGGCAGAGACGGGTGAGAGAGGATGGGCTGCTGGGCCCCACGCCTATGGGCTCGTGCCTCTTGTGCTTGACGAGGCGTAGAGGTCTCACCTTGGCGTTTGATGAGTTGGTCCTCGGAGGACCTAACTGGAGGAATCTCGCGTTTGGGACGCCAAACGCGGACTTCACGTACTGGACGCGGCGTAGGCAAGGCGCGCGATTGTACGTTGCGTCCAGCCTCAGTTGGACAACCGACGGTTCCAACTTGCAGCTGACGCGCACGTCTTCTCTGTCGACGCTCAGCATTTCGGTTGCGTCGCGGAGGAGGAGAGAAACCGACAACATCCTGATGCTGAACATCAGGGTTTTAACCACGCGGGTCCTCTGAGGGACACTGACGCGGGTCTTTTGTGCGACGCAGTTGGTCGCAGCAGCAGTCGCACGCGAGACCACGCTGGCCTTCTGAGAGGCGTTGACGCGGGTCTTCTGTGCACAAGGGGCCGTAGCAGTGGCGCCCAAGAGAGCCTCAGTTTGAGCTTCGGAGTTATTCCCCGCCGAGACCCTGCGACAGACGCGGGTCTTTGGGCTCTTGGAGCCAGAAGAGAGGAACTCTTCGTACTTCGCCTGGTCGAACTCGACAACGAGCGATTCGACCATCTTTCCCTCATGGTGGACGTCATCTTGCGCCACTACCTGTTCGTCAGTAACGAAAGTAGTCCCCAGCGGAGTCGCCATCTCTTATTGGACACGGAAAAGGAGGAGGTGTAAAATTTTCTTGAATCAGATGAAAAATTACAACAGACTAATCTTCCGGTTATAAGGGAGGGAGGATGTTGAAGCTTGAATCCCCCCTTTGTTTAGTGCTAGGTTCTTCGTGTGGCGGTGGAGAGTGAATCTTGTTCTCCGTTGACCAGATGACCGTCTGGACCGTCAAGGGATCTTCTCCTTGGCAGGTAGAAGGAGTAACTGATTGGTAGTGAAAAATGCATTTTTATCATAACTTTTACCATCACATTTTCATATTTATTCATTTAATTCTGCACATTTATTAATATTTTGTGATTTATTGTGTGCAGGCCTCGAGTTCTTATTTTTATAAGAAATAAAGCTTAATGAAGCCCAAAAGCCCATGTCCAAGCCCAAGTCCAAGCCCAGGTGTAAAAGTGCAAATACCAAATGTCAAAAGTGCAAATACATAAGGGCCAAAGTTGCAAATACAAAGAAGAGGGAAGGATAGACTTCTATTCAACCCTAAACACTTGCAGGATGAGGATAAAAGCTAAAAGAAGAGAAGGAAAATTCGTGGAAAAGATTTGGGATCTAGGTAACTTGATTCCCAAGTTATATCCAAATCCAAAGATTAAGAGTCAGGATGCAATTTCTAGAAGGAAACGCCCAGATGGACGGACCAGGAGAGGCCACGCGCCAAAGCGCGTGGCATTTGGCTACAAAAGTCCGCGTTTCCGTGGCAAATTTTCCATTTCCGCGGCATTTCTGACGAGTCTGGGGATCAGCTTTCGTGGGAGAGTTGTAACTGGACTCTAACTCCTTCTGCACCTATAAATACCCCCTGCAGTGCAACGTACAGAGCGTCCAGCATCCAGCAAAGGGCCAAAGTTAGGATTTTTAGGGTTTCTCTTCTTTCTTCTAGTTTTGTAATTAGGGTTTCTTTTTATTTTCAAGAGAGGGAGATGGCTATGTTGAGGGTGACACTGATGTATGCTTCTCTTCTCCATTGTTTCAAGTAATGAAGGTAATTTTTATTTTTATTTATGTTATTGCTTTACTTTTCTTTTTGTTTTCTTTTTCTTGTCTACATTATTTCTGTTGATCTTTGATGAGCACGCAAGTGATTACCGAACCACGAGTATAACAAATCTTGGTGGTGCCAACGATATTCCATGGAGATGTTCTCCTCCTCGAGGCGTATCAATTCATACTTGCCCAAGGCTTGATGATCTAATGCGAACAGCGGACTGAGATCGATCCCATGATTTATGCGTTCAACGCCTCCGAAATAAGGTAGAAAGTGTTAGGTTTTCACATATTTTCTCCAACCAAGGTTAGTTTTCTTTTCTTTTCTTTTATTTTATTTTTGTAGATTAAATCACTATCTCCCAATTCTTTCTTTTCCGATTCATTGTAAATACCACTTCTTTTCTAACTTAACTAATAAAAATAAAAACTTTAGAGAAACTTGCTTAACGCTTCCATCGCAGTCCCTCCCTGAGGATCACGACCCGCATAGCCCTGCTACCGCGGATTAGAATTGAGACTTGCACATCATATTCTTAAAACTAAAATATTATATTTTGTGTGCAGGAAATCTCAGTCAACAAATTGGCGCCGTTGCCGGGGAGGGACGGTAAGTTATTCTTTAATAAAAAAATTTAATTTTTAACTAATTCTTTAATCTTTTCTGTTTGCAGGTTTGGAGAACAGGAAACAGAAACATAACAGCAGCAGTGGACATATTGCTATTCTGTGTCTCTGCCCTCGAAGGCAGAGCACCAGAACCTACTGTTTTGCCGCGGATCCGCGGCCAGAGCCGCGGAAACGCGGCAACAGTAGAGAACTACTGATTGATATTTTTGCAGGTTGCTGCAAATTATAAATTTTGTTTACTGCTCTGTTTATTTTGTTCTGTGATATACCTGTAAACTGCTAATAATTCAACAGTAAATTATTGGTTGTTAAAAATAAAAATTGATTAGACGTTTGCATATTAGGCACGTGTCTTTTCAATTATTTTTATTTACTGTTGAAGAGTGCTGGAGGAGCAAGGTACGTACGCATTGCATGTAGAATAGGACTCATCTCTTGGTTGATTTTCTGCTTTGAGTGATTCTTATCTATTTATCTTGTACACTTGCACTAATTCATCTTAAGGGCATAACCCATTAACAAGATAAGGTGGGGATTTCATCACCCTTCCTTAGCCCAAAAATCATATCCCAAGCACTCACTAACCCAAGCCTAACTTAAAAATTAGTAGACGTTGGCCCTAGGGACACTTGGACTCAATTAGGAGATTATCCTAAGGGGGAACGGTGTTGGAAGTTGACTCCTGCCAAATCAGTGTCTAAGAAGGGGATTGAGGGCCGAAAGCCCGAAGTGTGGTGGTTATTTAATTAAGGAACGTCTTTGACGGAAAACCTCCCACCACTCTTGCCCCGACCTGGCTGATTAACTTGTGGTCAAAGTCTACACCCTACTGTTGCGGAAACGCGGCAACAGTAGAGAACTACTGATTGATATTTTTGCAGGTTGCTGCAAATTATAAATTCTGTTTACTGCTCTGTTTATTTTGTTCTGTGATATACCTGTAAACTGCTAATAATTCAACAGTAAATTATTGGTTGTTAAAAATAAAAATTGATTAGACGTTTGCATATTAGGCACGTGTCTTTTCAATTATTTTTATTTACTGTTGAAGAGTGCTGGAGGAGCAAGGTACGTACGCATTGCATGTAGAATAGGACTCATCTCTTGGTTGATTTTCTACTTTGAGTGATTCTTATCTATTTATCTTGTACACTTGCACTAATTCATCTTAAGGGCATAACCCATTAACAAGATAAGGTGGGGATTTCATCACCCTTCCTTAGCCTAAAAATCATATCCCAAGCACTCACTAACCCAAGCCTAACTTAAAAATTAGTAGACGTTGGCCCTAGGGACACTCGGACTCAATTAGGAGATTATCCTAAGGGGGAACGGTGTTGGAAGTTGACTCCTGCCAAATCAGTGTCTAGGAAGGAGATTGAGGGCCGAAAGCCCGAAGTGTGGTGGTTATTTAATTAAGGAACGTCTTTGACGGAAAACCTCCCACCACTCTTGCCCCGACCTGGCTGATTAACTTGTGGTCAAAGTCTACACCCTACCTCCCGTGGACAGTCTAACCAGTTAGGAGTCGTCTAGGTCTAGGTCTACCCTAACTTAGGTTAGAAATTTTTCTTTTTTGTTTGTTTTTTTTTCTTTTGTTTTCTTTGTGTGATATGGCCTATAACAATAATTTTTTCAATTTTAATGAGGATCCATATTATACACCAACCTCTTTTTCGGATATTACCAACCCGGCATATCATAACTCTAACCAACCTAGTGTGCCAGATTGGTTTTATTCGAATCATTACATGCCCCAGTCCCAATACTATGAACAAGATTGGAATAATCATCACTACTCTTCACAGAGTCAATGGGGATTCAACACCCCTAAGCCATATGGTCAACCACCTGTTCAACCATTATCTTCATATACGTCTTTTCCCACATCACCAAGGTTTCAGTCCTCCATTGATCTATTCGATGGGTTAGAAGAAAAAGTGGATCGGTTGCAAGATACAATGAATGATCAAATTTCTAGACTTTCAAACATTCTTGAGCATCTTGATAGGAACCAAGAATCATTCTGTTTAGAAGACCTTGATCAAAATTCAAATTCATCACATCAATATGAACTTGCTCAATCCCAATCCTTGGACAAATTGGCTAGTTTTAATTTCAATGAGATTGAATTAGATTATGAATGTGAATCCAATCCCCAACTTTGCGATTCAGTTTCCATCTTCGAATCTATGTTGACTCCAGTATCCTTACCCAATTTGGACCAACTTTCTGAGCCAACATTTATTCCTGTGCCCATAGATCATGAAATTGAATCACCCATTTTTGAAGATCATCATAGTGAACTTGACCAATTTCATACTTTTGAAAGTCCCCTTGACAAATTGGCAAGTTCTAATTTTTATGAGATTGAAACTAATGAGATATGTGACCTAGATTCCCAAATCTATGATCAAGTTCAAATTCCTGAATCATTATTGACTCCTGTTTTGTTACCCGACTTAGGTAATATTTTAGAGTCAGTTTTGATTCCCACACCTATCATTCCTGAACTTGAATAACCAACATTGAGTCACATTCCATTGTGGGAAAATGATTGTGGACTTGAGTTTTCATTTCTTGACTTGGACCCACTTCTTGAACCATGCTCGACTCCTGAACCCTTACTTGATTTAAGTTTCTTTCCTGAGTCGGTATTAGTTCCTGAACCTAACATTCTTGAGTCCAAGTCAACCATTCTACCAAGTCACATTCTTTTGTTGGACATAGGTATAGACCATGACTCTGTGATGATTTTCCAGGACTGGTCATGTAAAGGGAGTAAGTTTCACGAGAGGATCTTCCATGATCCTATTCATTCTGGGGACTGTAAATATGTAAATAAAAAAGAGGTCAATAAAGGTAGGTCCCGTGAACTACCACGTTATCTTGTTTGGGCCGCATTTCGTGGACCAATTAGACCACCTCCGGAACCACCACCCTAAGGTAACTTCCGCCTTCCCTTGTTCTGTTTCATGCATATATGCATTCATTCATACATTGAGGACAATGCATGAGATAAGTGTGGGGGTGGGCTTTACTAACATACTAACATAAGTAGACACTAACAAAATTTGATAATAAAAAAAAAATTTTAAAAAAAATGTTATAAAAAGGACAATATTTTGACTTATTTTTTTGAAAGAAACCTAAGTTAGTTTTAAGGATTAGGAAAATCATGATTAGGATTTCTAAAAACTTGGTCAAAATAAATAAATTGTTTAAATTTTTAGGTATAGGAGAGAAATTGAATAAGTAGTTAGTCTTAATTTTTACCTTAATGAAATGTGCATACCAAATGCATATCTAGGATTCTAAGACAAAGACCTTGTGCCTCATAAAAAAAAAATCACCAATTAAGCTGATACATGTGCCTCAAGAAGCATAAGTATTCATGCCTAAAGGTGAGTAAATAAAATAAAGTCCTTAGTTTTGGGCCTAGTTCACTCGAATTTGAGTCCGCGGGGTGTTTTCTCACCTGGTGCCCTAAAGCCAACCGGTTTGGGAGCCATCGACTTTAAGTTCGTTACATGGGTGGATTAGAAAGCCTAAGGAAATTAAGAAAAAATTACTTATATATGTATTAACACATCTAATAGTCAATTAGTTAGGTATGAGGGCCTCAAGAAGCCTTAATGCTTATACGAAAGAAAATTAGATGCGTTATACATATTTAAAAAAAAAAATAAAGAAAAAATATATATATATATATAGAGGCTTGAGAATCCAAGTTAAGGAATTCCTAGTATAAATTCATAAGGATGCATATGATTTTTGGTAACGAAAAAGACTATATTAGAAATTCAATTTTAATTCTTACCTAAAATGGAAAACAATTAACTTTATTAAGACTAAGTTTAAAGAATGAATAAAAATGAGGATCCTAAAACTTATAGACTACTTAGTCTCTTCAATAATAATTCAAATATTTTCCTTTTTATAGATTTTGTGGGTGCAATCCGCTGAAAACCCTCACGAGACAACACTCGTCCTCTAGGGTAACCTAGAGGTTTAACGGCTTGTTGCACGTGCTAAGTGCAATCGTGATTCCTACGAAAGTGAGTTAGGTTAGATTAATTTTTCTTTTTCTTTGTTTTTACTCAAGGACGAGCAAAAAGATAAGTGTGGGGGTGTGATTGGTAGTGAAAAATGCATTTTTATCATAACATTTACCATCACATTTTCAAATTTATTCATTTAATTCTGCACATTTATTAATATTTTGTGATTTATTGTGTGCAGGCCTCGAGTTCTTATTTTTATAAGAAATAAAGCTTAATGAAGCCCAAAAGCCCATGTCCAAGCCCAAGTCCAAGCCCAGGTGTAAAAGTGCAAATACCAAATGTCAAAAGTGCAAATATATAAGGGCCAAAGTTGCAAATACAAAGAAGAGGGAAGGATAGACTTCTATTCAACCCTAAACACTTGCAGGATGAGGATAAAAGCTAAAAGAAGAGAAGGAAAATTCGTGGAAAAGATTTGGGATCTAGGTAACTTGATTCCCAAGTTATATCCAAATCCAAAGATTAAGAGCCAGGATGCAATTTCTAGATGGAAACGCCCAGATGGACGGACCAGGAGAGGCTACGCGCCAAAGCGCATGGCATTTGGCTACAAAAGTGCCGCATTTCCGCGGCAAATTTCTCATTTCCGCGGCATTTCTGACGAGTCTGGGGATCAGCTTTCGTGGGAGAGTTGTAACTGGACTCTAACTCCTTCTGCACCTATAAATACCCCCTGCAGTGCAACGTACAGAGCGTCCAGCGTCCAGCAAATGGCCAAAGTTAGGATTTTTAGGGTTTCTCTTCTTTCTTCTAGTTTTGTAATTAGGGTTTCTTTTTATTTTCAAGAGAGGGAGATGGCTATGTTGAGGGTGACACTGATGTATGCTTCTCTTCTCCATTGTTTCAAGTAATGAAGGTAATTTTTATTTTTATTTATGTCATTGCTTTACTTTTCTTTTTGTTTTCTTTTTCTTGTCTACATTATTTCTGTTGATCTTTGATGAGCACGCAAGTGATTACCGAACCACGAGTATAACAAATCTTGGTGGTGCCAACGATATTCCATGGAGATGTTCTCCTCCTCGAGGCGTATCAATTCATACTTGCCCAAGGCTTGATGATCTAATGCGAACAGCGGACTGAGATCGATCCCATGATTTATGCGTTCAACGCCTCCGAAATAAGGTAGAAAGTGTTAGGTTTTCACATATTTTCTCCAACCAAGGTTAGTTTTCTTTTCTTTTCTTTTATTTTATTTTTGTAGATTAAATCACTATCTCCCAATTCTTTCTTTTCCGATTCATTGTAAATACCACTTCTTTTCTAACTTAACTAATAAAAATAAAAACTTTAGAGAAACTTGCTTAACGCTTCCATCGCAGTCCCTCCCTGAGGATCACGACCCGCATAGCCCTGCTACCGCGGATTAGAATTGAGACTTGCACATCATATTCTTAAAACTAAAATATTATATTTTGTGTGCAGGAAATCTCAGTCAACAGTAACTCAGCCCCGTCTACCAAAACTCTAAAAGAGAAGGTAGGCGAAGAGCAATTTGTACGCAGCAAGTTAGCTTGAAGAGTCGAGCTCTCTCTCTCTCTCTGTATGTGTCGCGCCTGTTGATATCTCTCGGCCTCTTTATGCCTATTGATGCCCTTCGATTTCTTCTGATCCTCCAGGGTCCGACTCCTTTTTCATAGCGACGGGGCTATTTATAGAGGTCTTAGGGGGTGAACGTGCCCCCTAAAAATACTCCACGATGAGAGCCAACTTCCCCGCTACATGGGCGGTAACCAACCCACGTGCCTGCTAAAGACACGCCACGATGGGAGCTGGTCTCCCTTGCGTGTGGGCAGTGATTGGTCCCTTAACCAAGGCGGTTATAACTGAGACGCGGGTTCCAGGTCGACGCGCCTTGATGCTGAGACGCGGGTGTCAAGTCGACGCGCCTTGATGCTGAGACGCGGGTGTCAGGCCGACGCGCCTTGCTGTTGAGACGCGGGTGTCAGGCCGACGCGCCTTGATGCTGAGACGCGGGTGTCAAGTCGACGCGCCTTGATGCTAAGACGCGGATGATAATCCCTCGCGTCTAGAGCTTTTCAATGGTTTGTCCTTCAGTAACTTTTGGACAGCCTACAATTGATTGGATGTTACTTTAGAGTTTTGTACTAGTTCTATTCTAATTCTATTTATTTTACTGTTCATTGCCTGCCTTCCTAACTTGAATACACTATTCACTGATATTCATGTACACGCGTGTTGTTTGTGCAAGTCACTTAGTTTTTTTTTTTTTTTTTTTACGTACTCGTTGGGTTGATTTTCTGACAACCCTGGGCCTGCATGTTCAGAGTCCGGGGTTTGGACCTTGGCGATGTTCCTGTTGCTGATTAGAATAGCACAGCAGAAGCGTGAAGACTTGACAGCAGATCCTCCTGACCTATCACTTTATCTAGCTCTTGAGATTTCTGCTTTCTGCTCGAGAGCATCTACCACTCTTGGCCTGTGTTAAATCACATTTTGTATCCTATAGTGATATAATATTCCTATAATAATGGATCACATTCTGTGTTAACAATGTACTTGTACTGTAATATTAGAATGTATATTGCCACTATACTACCGTGCTCTGATTCCTGACATCACTGATATGTTTAGTGTGCATATGTGAGGGTGTTCTATTCTGCGTTTGTACATTGCAGTAACGTCTTCGTATCTGATGGGATGAAGCATTACATCCAGGCCCTTACAAATAGAAGAGCACCTTGGAGAATTTGCGGGCGGGGGGTTAATTGATTTTTTCTTCTGTAGAGTGGTACATGTTGGGTATTCTGCTTAACAAGAATCAATCTGACAACTTATCAAGATCACTGAGATATCAACAATCTAATTGGCCAGGTCGGCAAATATCAGGTGGGAGGTTTTCCGTTCAAAGAACGTTCCTTAATTCAAGAACCACCTTTCAATTTCCTTCCTTGGTTTAAGCACCAATTAGATTGAATCCAAGTCAGTCACAATATACTGTAAAGTATATCCCCTGTATAAAGGATTTAATCCACTTATACAGTTTCACTTAGACTGAATCTAAGTCAATCTCGATATACTATAAAGTATATCCCCTGTATAAAGAACTTAGTCCACTTATACAGTAATTGAAGTGAGGTACGCTTACAGCGAATCTCCTTAAGACAATTACGTCCCCGCACCGGTGCTAACGGGATAATGGACGCTGGTCTCCCAAGATACAACACTTCTTCACGGTATTTGGATAGCACTACCAAATTACCGTACGGTCGAACCGTAGTCAACCAGTACCTACACAGGATTAGCAAAACAGCGGTATAACGACAAATTTCAAATGAATATTTGTCTTACTCTTTTGGAGGAACACCCACTGTTAAGGACGTAGGAAGGTTGAAGATTTTTTTGGCAGAATCTCCTTTAGGAAGTAGCTTCGGATTCCCACTTCACTTGGAAGTCGCAGATTCCCACTTCGTTGGAAGTCACTTCTGGAAATCGTGGATTCCCACTTCGCTGTTGGAAGTCGCCCTGGAAGTCTTACTTCGCTGGAGCCCAGTTCAGAACGGAGTCAGAACTTTAGAGAGAGAGAGTGAGATCTTTCAGAAGAGAGAAAGGAATCTCAGTTTTTTGTGTGTCTGAGAATGAACCCCTGGGGCGCTTTTTATAGCGCTCCGGAGGGGTATTCTCGTCCGCCAAATCCCAGCAGTTGCGACGGTTCGGACAGAACCGTCGCAACCGATCAACCGCTCTGTCAGTTTTCCGACAGCGGTTGGCGAACGGTCGGATCCGTTCGCGCGGACGGACACCCGTTGGAGTTTTCGAATCCTTTTGCGGGCGGGTTGGATTAACGGACCCTGATTCAAAAAGAGAACCAGGTAGGGAACTCAGACCAGGCCCAGGCCCGGACCACGGACCCGGACCCGGACCCGGACCCGAGCCCGAGCCCGAGCCCGGCCCGGCACCGGCCGGCCGGCCGCCGCCAGCGGCGGCGCGCGTGCGTGCACGTACGCACGTACGTGCATAGTTCCCTCCTATTCGCGCGCGAAAACTCCAAGTACCCAAAGGGCACACCCTTTGGTCTCATTTTTTCTCTATTTATACTCCATATACTTCCATCACATGGCCAATGTGGGACTAAATGCTTGTAGCTAAATTTAGTCCCTTTTGGCTTTGAATTAGGCAATCTTTGGACTTGAATATCTCATTCATTCGAAGTCGGAATTGAACATGTAAATATACCACGTTCATCACAAATGGAAGGAGAACACACTCCAACCATCATCCGGTTGATTTGATCAACGGATCTCGCCATAATTCATCTCGAAGATTCAGCTTTATATTCTTCAATTCCAACAATCCCCCACAATGAATGGAGATTCAAGGAAATGACACACAAAGAGACTGACTCTATTGTGTAAGGTACTTGAGAAAAGAAACTGCATAAGGATAGGTGAACTAGGTCTTGAACCTTCCATAGTGAAAGCTTTATCGGACTTACTGGCTAATCAGTGAACTAGGTCTTGAACTGTTAGCCGTTAGTGTAAGCCTAGTCAACAAGCTTCACACAGTGACTTTCCAAATCAACTTTGGTTCTCTGTTGTGTCCGTTTTGGCCCTGGACATTCTTGGTTTCAGAGAGTATCTTTAGGGAATAACAGCCTCCATAGAGATTCCCAAAGAGCCGACCCAACTCTATACTCACATAGGTGATGGACCTATTTAGAGTAGTCTACTCTACTCCACTTGTTTAGTAACAAGATATAGGCATCATTAAAAGCGTTAAGCTTATCCTTAATCCACTTGTAGAAAAGCACTTATGTGCACCATAGGAATGGATTGGAGTCAAGCTCCAAGTGCATACTTGCTGAGTCAATCATAACTAGTTTTTCCTCTTGAACTTAGTCCGTGGGATCTCCAGTCGCTAAGTGAGGTTTCCATTAAGCTGACTTGGTAAGGTTAGGCTTTTAGACCCATTCCCCTCGATGCGCAGTTTATACGCTCTCCACTTAAACCTTTAGTAAGCGGATCCGCTAAATTATCCTTTGACGATACAAAGTCAATAGAGATAATTCCATTTGAGAGCAACTGCTTCACGGTATTATGTCTACGACGAATATGTCTAGACTTACCGTTGTATATCACATTTTGTGCCCTAGATATAGCTGCTTGATTATCGCAGTGTATACATATAGCGGGCACTGGCTTTTGCCATAACGGTATATCTTCTAAGAATTGTCGAAGCCATTCAGCTTCTTCTCCAGCCTTATCTAAGGCTATGAATTCCGATTCCATAGTGGAACGGGCAATACATGTTTGCTTAGAAGATTTCCATGATACCGCTGCTCATGCTAGAGTAAATACGTATCCGCTAGTTGATTTTGATTCCTCAGAATCTGCAATCCAATTAGCATCACTGTATCCTTCCAGTACAGGAGGATACTTTCCATATCTCAAGGCATATTCCTTGGTATGTGATACGTAACCTAATACTCGTAGTAGAACGGTCCAATGTAGATCACTAGGGTTGCTAGTATATCTACTTAACTTGCTTACAGCGTAAGCAATATCGGGTCTAGTGCAATTCATTAAATACATTAGACTTCCGATAATCTGAGAATACTCCAACTGGCGTATTCCAGTTCCTGTATTCTTATGAAGGTGGACGTGTGGGAGAAAAGGATTTGTATTCTCTTTTATCCCATGATCCTTGAATCTTTCTATCATCTTATCCACGTAGTGAGATTGAGATAGACTGATTCCATCTGGTGTTCTAGTAATTTTAATTCCTAAAATTACATCAGCAACCCCCAGATCCTTCATATCAAAACAGTTGGATAACATTCTTTTAGTGGACTTAATAATCTCAATATTAGTCCCAAGTATCAACATGTCGTCTACATAAAGACAAACAATGATACATGCATCTCCAACTGTTTTAGTGTAAACACACTTATCGCATTCATTGATAGTGAATCCATCTTTGATCATGACACTATCAAATTTCTCATGCCATTGTTTTGGAGCCTGCTTTAAACCGTATAAGGATTTTACCAATTTACACACCTTGTGTTCTTGGTTCTTGACTATAAATCCTTCTGGTTGCTCCATATAAATTTCTTCATTTAATTCACCATTTAAGAATGCAGTCTTGACATCCATTTGATGGATATCTAAGTTGTGCAATACTGCAATCGCAATCAACATCCGAATGGACGTTATTCTTGTTACTGGTGAATATGTATCGAAGTAGTCAAGTCCTTCTTTTTGCCGATAACCCTTGGCTACTAATCTAGCCTTGTACTTATCGATAGATCCATCGGGTTTTAATTTTCGTTTGAAAATCCACTTACACCCAATTGGTTTACTTCCAGGAGGAAGTTTACCAATTCCCAAGTATGATTACTTAGTATGGATTCTATTTCGCTATTTATAGCTTCTTTCCACATTTGTGCTTCTGGGGTTGACATAGCCTCTTTAAATGTTTGAGGCTCGCTCTCAATAGCGTATGCTATGAAATCTGCACCAAAAGATTTTGAGATTCTAGATCTCTGACTTCTTCTTGGTTCAATTTCCGCATTAACATTCGGTTCCTCGGGGCTTTTGTCCCTGAACGCCATCTCGTGTGTTCTTTTCCCAGAAGTCTTATCTGCTTCCCGTTTGTACGGAAAGATGTCTTCAAAGAACACAGCATCTCGAGATTCGATAATCATGTTTACATGAATATCTGGTATTTCTGATTTATGAACCAGAAACCTATAGGCACTACTATTCAAGGCATAGCCTATGAATATGCAGTCTATAGTTTTAGCTCCCAACTTAGTCTTTTTGGGTAATGGTGCCAGCACCTTTGCAAGGCACCCCCACATTTTGAGGTAATGGTAGGAAGGTGTCCTTCCATGCCATAACTCGAATGGTATAAGACCAAGTTTCTTGTGGGGTACTCTATTTAGAATATGATTTGCAGTTAATAGAGCTTCCCCCCACAAGTTCTGCGGAGCTCCAGAACTTACGAGCATGGAGTTAACCATCTCCTTCAAAGTTCTGTTCTTCCGTTCAGCAATTCCATTCTGCTGAGGAGTGTATGGTGCTGTAGTTTGATGTATTATACCAAAACTAGCACATAACTCACTAAAATCATTTGATTCATATTCTCCGCCTCTATCGGATTTTAGAATCTTGATTTTCTTGTTGAGTTGATTCTCAACTTCGGCTTTATATGTTGTAAACATATTTATTGCCTCATCCTTACTGTTCAAAAGATACACATAACAGTATCTTGTACAGTCATCGATAAAAGTAATGAAATACTTTTTACCGCCTCTAGTTGGCATAAACTTCAAGTCACATAGATCGCTATGAATTAACCCTAAAGGTTCTGTATTTCGATCTATTGAGTGAAATGAATTTTTAGCCAACTTGGCCTCAACACAAACCTCACACTTGCGAATTTCTTCCAAGTTGAGTTTAGGAATATATCCCAGATTAGACAAGTTCTTTAAAGACTTGTAATTTACATGCCCTAATCTAGCATGCCACAAATTAGGAGACTCAAGCAAATAAACAGAAGAATTTCTTTTATTGATTAGCTTTGGGTACAAATACACGGACTTTTTATCAACCACTGCAACATTGGCTTTAAAAAGTCCATCAACAAGATAGCCCTTTCCCACATACATCCCTCCCTTAGTAAGTACAAATTTGTCGGATTCAAATACAATTCTAAATCCTTTCTTACTAAGTATTGATCCGGAGATCAGATTCTTGCGGATGTCTGGAACATGAAGGACATCGTTAAGAGTAAGCTCTTTGCCCGATGTCCACTTCAGGATGACCTTGCCCTTTCCTTCAACCTTTGAGGAAGCTGAATTACCCATGAATAATTGCTCATCTTGCTCTAGCCTTTGATATTCTGAGAATAACAATTTCTCCGAGCAGATGTGCCTAGTAGCTCCCGTGTCTACCCACCAATCTTTGTTATTGGTTGTCAGATTTACTTCTGACACCACAGCTGAAAGACTTGGTGATTCATGGTTGGTCATGTTGGCCTGTGGGTGGCTTTTCTTGTTCTTCTTTAGACGGCTGCGGCATTCATTTGCTTTGTGACCTTCTTTGTTGCAGATGTAACAGGTCCCTTTGAAGCGCATGGTTCTGCCGTCTTGAGCCTTGCCTTTGTACCCCTGGGAAGGTTTCTTCCTCTTCAAGCTTTTGGAAGAAGACGCTTTCCCCTTTGAGTCCTCGATCACATTTGCTTTTGCTTCGTAGGAGTTCTTGCTGCTCCTTTTCTCGGACTTGCGGTTGTCCTCCTCTATACGAAGCCTCACAATGAGATCCTCCAACTTTAGCTCCTTTCTCTTGTGCTTCAGGTAGTTCTTGAAGTCTCTCCACGCAGGGGGGAGCTTCTCCACGATTGTTGCAACCTGAAAAGTTTCAGGAAGAATCATACCTTCGGCCTCTATCTCGTGCAAGATAAGTTGGAACTCTTGCACCTGACTGATGACAGTCTTGCTATCCACCATTTTGTACTCCAGAAATCGTCCAACGACGAACTTCTTGGTACCAGCATCTTCAGTCTTGTATTTCTTGTCAAGACTGGCCCATAATTTCTTTGCCGTAGTGATCGGACTGTAGACATTGTAAAGAGAGTCATCCAGTCCATTAAGAACATAATTTCGGCAAAGAAAATCACCTTGTGTCCAAGCATCGACTGCAAGGACTGAGTCCCGATCAGTTCCGGGTTCTGGTGGATCCTCCTGCAGGAATTTGGCCAGATGTAGAGTGGTCAAGTAGAAGAGCATCTTCTGTTGCCACCTCTTGAACTCTGTGCCATCAAACTTTCCTGGCTTCTCCGGCTTCGGGTTAGGAAGTGGAGTAGGCATCAAACTTTGGAGCGGTATGTTTGTTGCCTTGCTGGAGGTATCTTGATTTGTATCAGACATCTTCTGCAAGTTCAAGCAGAACTGAAGTTAGTAACTTCAATAATAATTGTCTTAAGAATGTTGGGTATTCTGCTTAACAAGAATCAATCTGACAACTTATCAAGATCACTGAGATATCAACAATCTAATTGGCCAGGTCGGCAAATATCAGGTGGGAGGTTTTCCGTTCAAAGAACGTTCCTTAATTCAAGAACCACCTTTCAATTTCCTTCCTTGGTTTAAGCACCAATTAGACTGAATCCAAGTCAGTCACAATATACTGTAAAGTATATCCCCTGTATAAAGGATTTAATCCACTTATACAGTTTCACTTAGACTGAATCTAAGTCAATCTCGATATACTATAAAGTATATCCCCTGTATAAAGGACTTAGTCCACTTATACAGTAATTGAAGTGAGGTACGCTTACAGCGAATCTCCTTAAGATAATTACGTCCCCCGCACCGGTGCTAACGGGATAATGGACGCTGGTCCCAAGATACAACACTTCTTCACGATATTTGGATAGCACTACCAAATTACCGTACGGTCGAACCGTAGTCAACCAGTACCTACACAGGATTAGCAAAACAGCGGTATAACGACAAATTTCAAATGAATATTTGTCTTACTCTTTTGGAGGAACACCCACTGTTAAGGACGTAGGAAGGTTGAAGATTTTTTTGGCAGAATCTCCTTTAGGAAGTAGCTTCGGATTCCCACTTCACTTGGAAGTCGCAGATTCCCACTTCGTTGGAAGTCACTTCTGGAAATCGTGGATTCCCACTTCGCTATTGGAAGTCGCCCTGGAAGTCTTACTTCGCTGGAGCCCAGTTCAGAACGGAGTCAGAACTTTAGAGAGAGAGAGTGAGATCTTTCAGAAGAGAGAAAGGAATCTCAGTTTTTTGTGTGTCTGAGAATGAACCCCTGGGGCGCTTTTTATAGCGCTCCGGAGGGGTATTCTCGTCCGCCAAATCCCAGCAGTTGCGACGGTTCGGACAGAACCGTCGCAACCGATCAACCGCTCTGTCAGTTTTTCGACAGCGGTTGGCGAACGGTCGGATCCGTTCGCGCGGACGGACACCCGTTGGAGTTTTCGAATCCTTTTGCGGGCGGGTTGGATTAACGGACCCTGATTCAAAAAGAGAACCAGGTAGGGAACTCAGACCAGGCCCAGGCCCGGACCACGGACCCGAGCCCGAGCCCGAGCCCGGCACCGGCACCGACGCCGCCAGCGGCGGCGCGCGTGCGTGCACGTACGTGCATAGTTCCCTCCTATTCGCGCGCGAAAACTCCAAGTACCCAAAGGGCACACCCTTTGGTCTCATTTTTTCTCTATTTATACTCCATATACTTCCATCACATGGCCAATGTGGGACTAAATGCTTGTAGCTAAATTTAGTCCCTTTTGGCTTTGAATTAGGCAATCTTTGGACTTGAATATCTCATTCATTCGAAGTCGGAATTGAACATGTAAATATATCACGTTCATCACAAATGGAAGGAGAACACACTCCAACCATCATCCGGTTGATTTGATCAACGGATCTCGCCATAATTCATCTCGAAGATTCAGCTTTATATTCTTCAATTCCAACAGTACATAGAAAAAAAATCATACTAATAACATCATATTTCTGTTGACTGGCCTCTCCTTGTTGTGGATGGATAAATTGAACTATTAAAAATCATATCATTATTAATTAACCATTGAGCTCTATCAAAAAAAAATAATTAACAACTGAGGAAGAGGAAAATTGATTAACCATTGAATTCATGCCCATAACATGCTTTCAAAAATTAATTAGGAAAAAGTTACTTATGAAATCTGTGATAGTAGCGCATAGACTTCACTGAAAGCAGGTTAACCCTTGGCACCACTTCTTTCTGTTTACCGTTGTTGAACCGGAGGCTGAGCTTAAATAATTAATCTAGGGTGTCCCAGGATCCAATGTTTTTTAAAAAAAAGCACACAAACTTTATGCTAGGGCATTTTTTTTTTAATAAAAAATCTTATTTTTTAAATAATCCCAAGAATAGATCCCGACCAAAAATAATTTCAAAAACTCATCTCTGATACGAAATGTTAGCGTGACATCAGCGTGTGCCACTGACACTGGTAGATGATTTTTTTATTCCACTGAGGTTGACAATCCTAATTGAACGATATATATATTTTTTGATTTTTTTGACTTAGTCGGGATTGCCAAGCCATGCATGTTGAATGACCAACTCACTTTTTTTTTTTTTTTTGAGTTTGGGTTTGCCGGAAACCTCGGCCAAGCCATGCATGTCAACTTTTCACTTGTTGCATGCGACGTTCAATTGTTGCATGGTTTGACCGGGGTTGCTAATCCGAGCCAAGACAAAACTAAAAAAATTATATAGATCACTCTTAATTGTCAACTCTAGGCGAATTCAAAAGACCTTCACAAACTTTAGCACCACGTTGACGCCACTTGCTAACATGGCGCTGACATGACATTAACGTGACCTGTCAGAAGTCAATTTTTAGAATTATTTTTGAACCAGGTTGATTTTAGAAATTAATTTAAAAAACAAAAATTTTTTGAAAAAATTGACCTTTATGCTAAAAAGGAAAAAAAAATTATGAAAATAAAGAAAATGAACAGAGAGGTGGGCCTCCTACAAGGATCTATAAGAATCTGGCAACCTTGGCGCCTCTGCTCGTCCTCATTCTCTCTCCCCCTCACCTTCTTCCTCCACGCTCTTAGCTCTTATACAATGATTCCCTCGGCAGCGATGACCGCCCCATCCATTCTGGCACCGCCGGCAATCTCTCCACGGCTTTCTCATCCCTTGGCCACTGTTCTCGGCAAGGCCGCCTTCCTCCTTTTTTTTCCCTCTCTTTTTCTACTGTTTTTTTTTTTTTGGGTTCCAAGTGCTGTTGTATCTGAGAGATACAAACTCCTTGTTGTTTAGTTGGCTTTGCCGCTTTGGATACTTTGAGCCATTTACATCAACTTTTAAGTATATTTAAATACCTCATTAGCGACATAAACGGTGATTTATTTAAGTATAATTAGAATTTTGGGAAGAAGTTATATACTTTGTCAAAAACTTCCCTAAACTTAGAAGGTGAAGCCTCCACAATAGAGCTTATAACTATTTATAGTCGTCCAACTCTCCCCCTTCCCTCATCTTGCTCCCTCGAGACCCATGCAACGGTTTCCTCGGTTGTCGTCGGCCCGTCCGTGCGTGTACGACTGCAGAGCGCCGCTGTTATTTTATTTGTCAGCCCGGCAGGTCCTTCTCCTTCCCTCTCTCACTCTCTCTCTGGTTTTTTCCTGTTGTTCTCAGTTAGTAATGGACTAGATTTTTGATACGTGCTATGTCTTGGCAGCGGAGCTGAATTAGGGTAAAATAAAATTTATTACGAATTCATTTGAGAAAAGAGTTAAAGAAAATTATAAATGAATTTGCTTTCAATTTTGGAAAAAATCGCGGTTTCTGCTGCAGATTTAGTTTAGAAAAGAGATCCATTTAGCATTTGTTATGGTGTGGATTATAATTTATATTGATAAATTAAGGTTTTTTTGTTTGAAAATGATTTATTATTGTTGTTGATGTTATTATTATTAGGAGTAATTTTTCTAATATTGCTAAAAAAAATTTATAATATGATTGATTTCAAGGAATGAAAATAGCATTCCATGTAAGAAAAAGGACAAAGATATATTTTCTTCCTTTTCTTTTTTTTCATTTTCTTAATTCTCTACTTTATAGTGTGCATGTTTTTGATTCGTTTGAACGAGAGAGCAAGTGGTCCTTCGTTTTCTACTTTGCTTCCAGCGTGGAGCGCTTGAGGTGAGACATGGCGCATATATTTAGAGGGGGGAGGGGGTGTGTTTGGGGGGAGCCAGGAATTTTACAGTAGCTAGGGGGCGAAGAATGTAGTAAAAATCTATGAACTACTTAAAATAAATTACATATTGAATTTTGGTGCAAAATTTTGTTAATTTTTATCTATATACAGACAATTATAAGGGACAACTTATATTTACAAATATAAGGGTTTTTTTGCATATATACCCTCTAAAACTTATCTTTTTGTTATTTACCTCTCAAACAACTATATTTGCATCAAAGAATTTGCATCTATACCCATACAATTGCAAATTTTCTCAAAATGACAAAAGTGCTTAATATATACACTTGCAAATTCAAATTCTGCATATATACCCTCAAATAATTATTTTTTTGGATAAACATTTAAGTTGCAAATAAGATTTATGCATCTTATAAAAATAAATAAAAAATGCAAAAAATAGAAGTTGCACGTCAACATATCATTTTATTAGAACTTAGCAACTTGCACATCAGCTATCATATTCATTTTAACATATAATTTATTAAATGTATTATTATTTGATATATCAATAAACCTATGTTTCTAAATAGTGGTCGTTTAAATTGTTTTTCTTTTTATTTGCTCAGGTCCTCCTCGAGAACATTAGTATATCATTAATTATTATTTTTTAATTGTAAAAAAATATGAAGTATTGAAAAATGAAATTTGCAAGGTTATATATGCAAAGGGTATCTTTGTCATATTCAACAAAATTTGGACTACAAGGGTATACCGCAAACTCTCCAAAATTCAAGGGATATACATGCAGATAGAGATTTATGAAGGGTAAGTATGCAAAATGCTTAGTTTTGAAGGGTTTTGAAGCAAAAAACCCAAAATATAATACAGGTATATATTTGGGAAATCCTTACAGTAGATGAAAAATAGAAAACTTCTGTTGAAGTAGTTTATTTTTTTTGGATAAACTAATGATGGTCAAGAAAGATATTATTATTTTGGTGGCAATTTCTTTTGATCAGGAGAATAATGAAGCTAGCTAGCTGAGAAAATTGTAGTAATTATATTCCTACCCAAATTTTAATAAGTGTATCCTCCTATAGTGTGAACTAATCAGACATTAAAGGGAATAGATTGCAAAAAAAAAAGTTGTGAAAATCCGTAATAATTAGTAGATAATGCCATAATTTAAGCAAACAATTTCAAATACCTAAAAAGATCCTTCATCCTGGCCTCAAAAGCCCTCTCTAATTCTGTCCATGTCTCCCTGGCTCCCACCAGAGTTTGGAGTTTCTGTATGGTGTCAGGACTTTAATATTTATATTCTAACATTGATAAATAATTAAATAGTAATATTTAGTTCGGAGTGTGAGATGTGAGTTACTAACAAATTAGAAATCTAATTAAAAAAATTGATTATGATAATAGAGATTTGAAAAATACAAGTTCCAACACCGTTTTTTTTTTTTTTTTTTGTTGAGAGAGCCCAACTGAGCAATGTCACCCCCACATGAATTCGACTGGGCGATCTCGAGGAGAACACCCTGAGCCAAGCCACGGGGCCAACTGCGGGGACTAAATCATCACCATCACTTTTAGCCGGCTATGTTATTTAATTAAGACTGGCATGAAAACTTATACTTCAGCTGAAGTGCCTCTAATCTTTGTCAGCTGTAAAGAGTTCAAAACGGATTCTAGAAAGTCTTAAATTTTGTTGTGGCTTTGGCCTTTGCAACTTACTAGCAAAGAAGAGGATCTTAAAACAACAATACAGAAGCATGTAAGTATTTTAAACCTACCTAATAAAATTCTCATTATATAGTATCATTATATGTATATATATTGTTGGAAAATTTATAAATAACCTCGCACTAATCAAAGCTAAGAGACACATATACACTTCTTGAAAATAGTCGAAGCCTCCTATATGTCTAAGGAATTACAAGGGATTCAACTTAGCTCGGACTCTATCATGTTTCTTTTTGATTTTGTACTAATTGGTGGAAACCAAGCAGTTAGACCCTTCTGCTAGATGCCTAGCATCTAAGGAGAAAAATCTAGAGAGAACAAACAATTTTTGAATTGGATGCTTAGTATACTCAAGGCACATCCCGTTTTATACTTGCTGAAAACATAATTTGCAAGCCAATTTATTAGGTTGTCTACATATCTTATGTGATTCACAGAGTTAAAAAAAATTAACCAAATGAACGTAAGTTATTTTATTAACATGTATCTAATTGAATAGATTTAATTATTATACTAAATTTAAATCATATTTAAACGAACGCATGTAAGTATTTTGATATTTCCACAATCATATATCATTGCACATGATGTGATATTGCATTATGCTGCATAATTCGGATCCTACTAATAAAATTGATGTAACAAGTCATCTTGGATTTTGATTCTGGCGAATTTATGTTATCCCTTTTCAACTATACTGATATTAATTCTTTTTGTATTTTTTTCCTTTTAAAATAGGGTGGGAAAAGGATGTTTGGTCCATGTAATTTTGGAGGTGCACTGAGACAACCCATCTCAAGCACTACAGTACACTAGATATTTTATGGTTTCCTTTCTTTCCATCTCTACTATGTCTCATGAGAAGGTTAAGTTTGCACAAGAGGAGAATCATAACAAAAAATCAGATTCCATTGACCGGAGATATTTTTATTATAGTTGGAAACTTTAGCGTGTTTTTTTTAATTGGAATATAGACCGTAGTCTAGTGCAAGTGAGATTTGAACCCAAAACTTCTTGTTACTGCCGAGAGATTTGCCATTGTAGGACATTGGCACTCAGTGGCGGACCCAGGTGGGGGCGAGCGTATGCGGTCGCCCCCACTGGAGTTGGGTTAACTAAGCAAACAATCCAACTTGGATCATTTCTCCTGAGCTCAAAAAAAAAAAAAAAAAAAAAAAAAAAAAAAAAAAAAAAAAAACACTCTAGTTTCTCTTAATTAGAGATTCTAAGTCTCTCCTCTGGGGATTGAGAACTCTCACAACCTCTCTGCAATGAAGTTTATCAAGAATTCACTGCCTAATAGAATGGGTGATGAGTTGATGAATGATTGCGTGGTGGCATATATTGAAAAAGACATATTTGATAACATTGATAATGAATCAATCATTCAACGATTTCAGAAATGGCTTCTCGAAGGGGAGCATTATAATTTAGAGTGAGATATGTTGTCTTGAATGGGAGCCCCTCTATTTTTTTGTAATATCAAAACTTAGAATATGTTGTTTGATTTTTATAAATTTTCAGTTTTAGTTCAAAATGTTTTCGCCCCCACTTAATGAAAATTCTGCGTACGCCACTGTTGGCACTTACTAACTCTTAGCATGCTTTTAATGCACTTAATGTAGGTATTTTTTTTTGAACTGTTATCGCAAGTGTATATGAAGTACTTGAAGAAAAATTAGACAAAAGGTGAGTTTAATGGTATGCTATTAATCTCGTAGTAGAGTATGCTATTGTTAGACTCATAAGCAGGCCCTACAACTCTGTTATGACATAGGAGCCCACATAGTTTAATAAAAGTATATTGTAATGCAAAATTAGTAGTACAATAAGTATTTTTTTTAAAAGTGTTAACTTTGCAGATCTGAGCGTTTACTCTTCCTTTAGTTAAGTGGTTAATTGCTGCCCACAGATCCACAATTGAGGATATAATTATCCAAAACTTTAGAAGATAATAGAACTTTTATTTTTATCAATAGTGATTTATGCTAATCTAAGAGTTTAAGCTGATAACTAACAATGAATATCTGAAAATTTTAATACCCCTCACTTGGGCCTTCATGAATGTAATAAAGAGTCGATCAAGAAATTCTTCATATGAATTACAAATCTACTAAGTTGGCCAGCAAAACAAATTTTATGCCTCTTCTTTAATTTTCAACAATTTTAATATGGTTAGCTATACCAGAACTTTATCTTTGTATTTAGTAAGTATTTGCATGACCGAATAATTCAAGGAGGAGCGTACAGGGGTCACTAGATCAGACTTTTTGGTACAAAGAACTTGAATAACTTTGTGTTTTTTTTTACTTTTTTAAAGGAGTCATCATTTTCTACCATGAACTTTATATCCTTTACAACCTAGGTTTAAGAGTATCAAAACACCAAAGATGTGTATGATAAGGGGTATTAAAACCCCATTTGTTAAGACTAACGTTTGAAAAATTGATTGTAAATTAAATTTGAAATATGCATTTTTTTATGAGAAAGAATCACTATCATACCGATTAGAAAAATGAAGGTGTATAATTAGATCAGTGTACTTACAACAAAGTGGAACAGTAAGAATGGCTGCAAACTCAACATTGCAACTCCATTCCTACCTCACAATTTATAATGGGACCTAACTCAACAACATGGATATTTTAGAAGGTAGAGTACAATTGCCAATTCATAGCATGCCTCAAAAAAGTCAGGAATCATCTCCACATCTTCTCAATACCTCACCTAATACTTTTTTTTAAATATTGAATCCCCAGTTTAGATGTAGTGATTTGAGTGTCTGAGGATACTTTTGAGGTTGGAGCTTAAGGCATGTTTGTTTGGCGGAAATTCTTCTTAATTTGTGTCTCTATATTTATTTTCTTGAGTGAGTTGTTTGTTTGACAGAAAAATTAGAGTGAAACAAGACTCGATTTGAGCTATTAGTTTTTCTCTCAAAATAAGAAGAAATATTCAAAAATCTGTCAGTGTCAGGACAACTCATTTCCTTTAAAATTTATGATATTATTAGTTTTCTAATTTCTATTTTTCATGTCAAACCGGCCCTTAGACATCTCGACCTAGACATAGTCCACAAAGCCCACTACATAAATACCCTGACCCAAACCGGTGAGCTACACCAAGGAAATGAATGTCCTTCTACTTAGATCAACTCTTTTAACTAACCACCAGTGAGGAAAGTAAAAGAGAAAAAAGACATGATAAGATAAGAAGCCAAGGCAAAAAAACAAAAAAAACACAAACAAAAAGTAACCCCCCACTTCTAGATAAAGATCTATCATTCATATGTTTATTTCCCATCTCATTTTTATGATGAGAGGCAGGTTTTTGTCTAGGGCATAATAGTATATTTGCATGTAGAGGACAAAATTCTAAAACAATACCTATCATAAATAATTAATTACTTTGAGCAGGCTGCAGGTTGTTTTGCCTCCTCCGTGAGGGGTTGCCTGCCACCAAGGAGCCAAAGAAAACGCCTGAATTGCACGTCGAAGATGATCACACACTTGAGGTAAATAACTGAAGTAAAAAAATTTCTCTCTTTCCAAAATATTTCAAATTAAAATTTTTGAAGGATCCTGGGCAGATGATCAGCAAAGTTAAGGAGATGCTAGGATCCATGGAAGACGAGAAATAAGCGTATCGGCTTATGATACTGCATGGGTGTCCTTGGTTCAAAGCTTAGATGGAAATGGCCAGCCACAGTTTCCATCTACCCTCCAGTGGATCATTGACAACCAGTTGCCTGATGGCTCTTGGGTGATGCTTCTGTTTTCTCTGCTCACGATCGAATGATCAACACTCTGGCATGCGTTGTCGCCCTCAGTTCTTGGAGAACTTGCCCTGAGAGCTGTGACAGGGGTAGGAACTTCTCCATCAGTCAACTGTATTCTGTATTCTTTTGTGCGTAAATTTGCTCGGTGACGGGGTTTGATCTCAGAAACCATGGTTCGCTGGGGTTTAGAAGTCGAAACCTAACAACTAAAATCATGGCTTGTTTGACAGCCAAAATAGAGCGCTTACAATCGTGGTTCTGCTAAAATTAATGACACCATAGTTTTAGAAATTCTATTTTTTGAAAGTAGGTTTTCTGTAACCATGAATTTTAATAAAAGGCAAACATTCAGAGAGGTTTTGTGAATCATCAAGTTTTTCAGAAAAAACTCTAATTTTGTTTTAACTTTAATGGATTTATTTATTTTAGATAATCAATAATATCCTCATTGGGTGTTCAAATCCGTGACCTATAATGAGCAAACTCAAGGTCTAACCAGCGGGCTACTACTAAACGAATTTATAGTTTGAGAGATTGTGTTGCCCAACTAGGCTTGCTTGCAACCCAATGAGCCAGTGCTGAAATTTAGCTTTAACAAGATATCAAACTGTTTACAGCATGATACAAAATGTAGGCCATGAGAACTCCTATAATACGATTCTCAAAGTGAATAAAACCATGTTTTCATAAATTCTAGTTTTTATCAGATTTTCCATAACCAAGAAATTTTGATAAAGGACAAAGAATCATTTATTTCTCATATGCAGGACTTTCATTTTTGAGAGAGAACATGTGGAGATTGGCTGAGGAAGAAGATGAGCTCATGCCTATTGGCTTTGAGATCACATTTCCCTCATTGTTGGACATATCAAAGGCCTTGGGTTTGCAGATTCCTTATGATGACCCTGCCCTGCGCAATATACATGCAAAGAGGAATCAAAAGCTGAAGAGGTAATTCACTCAAAACAATATCAACATTTTGTTCTTTAACTTCCTTGGGAAGTTCTATGATTGTTTCAAATGCTTATTGGCTGAATGATTCTCCCTACCATTTTTTCTAATTTACTGCGAAAATTTTCCAGTGAATTTTTGAAAGTTTTATCTTGCACTCTTGTCTCTAGTGTGAATCAGTCACAACTTGAATCTGTAAGAGCTACATTTAGAATAACTGAGACGAACAAAGACTATCTCTTTAATCCGTAAGAGTCACCTCTAGAATCAATGAAAGCCCACACCTACATATCGCCTCATGAATGTTATTATGGTGATGTCGTTATTTTTTAAATTAGGCATCCCGAAGCGAATAGTCCACACATGTGACGTGAGGCAGATCTGTTCCTGTTCCTGGTATATTTTTAAAATTTAATAAACTAAAGAATTAATCATAACTAATATTTTTGGAGAGAAAAAACTATAAATAAAACTTTATAAAACTACAGATAAAACTTTAAAGTCAAGTGTTCTAGAAACCTCAGACATTTCAGTGAGATGCAAAGTAAATTGGATAATTTCTCTGGCCACCAAACATAACATGCAGTCTCAACCTTATCATAACTTCACAATTTTGGTGCAATTGTAGGACATCACAATGATACAGAAACACCAATACAGAAACAACAGGCTCAAATACATCTGCGTGCATATTTATTAAAAACAATGTAAAAAGATGTCACATGAGAATACACATATTTTCACGTTTTAGTAAACTAATGCACACACATGAAGATTTCTTCTTTCTTCATTCTCAAATGCTTGGTATATACACATTAATTTCTCTTTGTAATTTCTCTTTCTAAGTTTTTTATAAGTCTAAATTCTTTAATAATTTTATCGAGTCACCACAGGATTCCGAAAGAAGTGCTGCATGAAACTCCAACAACCCTGCTCTATAGCCTGGAAGGAGTGCCAGGTTTGGACTGGAGCAGGATTCTCAAGCTCCAAAGCATGGATGGCTCCTTTTTATTCTGTCCATCTTCCACTGCTTATGCCCTTATGCAAACAGGAAATGAGAAATGCCTTGAATATCTCCAGCGCATCGTCAACAAATTCAATGGCGGAGGTAAGAAATTCTAAAAACAATCTTGCAGCACATAAACAACATTCTTAATACGAGAATATTGAAAGTAGGGATGATACATGCTAGTTATAAGATATATCAAACGATGTGTTGTGATACAAGGAGTAATAACCACACGACAGAATGTTACTAGCACAATACCAACCTCAACAAACCACCTCGCGTTATCGCATCCTTGGATTCAAAAATAAGACTAATTGTACTTGTAGAACTAGGAGAGGAACAATCAACACTGCAAGTAGAGGGAAACATTGGTAAGAATATCAACTTGATTTATGATAAATGATGATGCACAAAATGAAGTCAATATTTAAAATGCTTAGAACAATCACAAGATTCATAAATAGCAATCTAATTTGCACTTTTATTAACACAGTAAACAGGGACAATCAGCACCTCCTACCTCTTGTAGAAGCTACTTAGCCAGACGATTTTACAACCGGTGTGGCAAAATATACAGAAGTTGTCTTTGTGTGTGTCCTTTTTTTTATTTGGCACTAATACTCTCAGAAAAGAAAAAAAAGAATTTTTTTTTTTTTTAAGATAAATTAACTGACCTTCCCTGATCAAGCGTGTTTTATCCAAGCATCATAGAATAATAACATGTAGAGTTAATTTATTTCTTCATGGATGATGGGGACAATAGAAGTACAAAAAAAAAAAAATGAAGTTAGGAGTATGATGAAGAATGTGAATATAACCATTTCAAGAGAAGAAATTCAGCCAGACCTAGTAAAAATGAAGTTTATATGAGAGAAACTAATGAGAACCCTGTCTGCTCAAATTCCTCGTGCTAGAAACTTTGACAAGAAGAGTATCCAAGATATGATAATATTCTATTCAATACTCTACCAAACGTATACTATACTCTTGAGAAAAAAATTCACCACCAGAATCAGAATGGAAAACTTTAATGGTTGCACCAAATTAAGTGAGAATCATATTTAAAAATTTTGATAAATTTGTTGAAGCGTGAAATGGTGATGTGAGAAATTTTATCGTCAATTATATCACAATATTGCTTTCCATTTCTTGAGGGAAAAAGATGTAACTCCCATACATCAAAATGAACCTGAGGATAACAAAACAATATCAACAAACGATCTCGTATAAAGGAATGTTCCACTCTATCTGTATAGTCTGATTACAAACTGGATGAAGAAATTAGAACAGTCCCCCCCCTGTGGGAGCTGGCTAATAGTGAGGAAGCCCTATAATCTACTTATTGGACAACCAGTTTGTGTTAGCCTCCATCTTAAACGTTAATTTTCTAACACATCTAATGTCTGTGCACGTTTATGATTTTACTTTCAAACAGTGCCTGGTGGTTACCCTGTGGATCTCTTTGAGCACTTATGGGTGGTGGATCGATTAGAACGCCTTGGGATTTCTCGTTATTTTGAACCTGAGATAAAGAGTTGTTTGGATTATGCATACAGGTAAATCACCACCCCCCCCCCCCCCCCCCCCCCCCCCCCCCCCCCCCCCCCCCCCTCACCCCAAAGAAAAAACAAAAGAAAAAAAACCACCCAAAATAAATCTAGTTAGTATATAAATTAATGAAGTTTGAGCTATGATTCTTAAAGCTTCACGAGAACTCCACGGGGAGCCATTCCGTAGATGATTTCACCACTCATCTTAATATACATATTTAAATAAGTTTAAAAATGAGGGATCAAATAGTCCCAAAGTTGTTTCCTTATTAATAAAATGATAACATTTTATGTGGCTGTAATAACATATTTGGTACAATCATTTGCTACATTGGTACAGAAGAATGGGAACCACTCTACTTTCTGCTTGTAGATTTGTAGATTAAGACGGGCACTTCGAGTCATCCATGGGATGACCCATAGTACAATTTTCACAAAACTTAGTTTGAGAACTATTCTCATAAGAAATATTATATTAGGATTATTTGTCTCTCTATATAAATTATTATCATTTTAGAGGTACTAAAGTTCACTAGTTTAAATAACAGACATTGGACAGAGGATGGAATTGCTTGGGCAAGGAATTCTACTGTGCAAGATGTAGATGATACGTCCATGGGATTTCGCCTCCTTAGGTTACACGGATATGATGTCTCTCCCAGTATGTATACTTATGTTGATTGCTTTTACATATTCTAAGAAATGCAAACCATGAATTTCCTTTTTTTTTTTTTTAAATAATTCCAATCTCATAGTTCAGTATAGAAAAGAAATTGAAATGCAAAAAGTGCCTATTAGATTTTGATCACAATGATTGGGTTTAGAATTAATTTTCTCAAGACTAGAAAATTGTTTGGAACTGGAAATTCTCATGTGACAAGTTATTTTAAATTTTCTATCCTTATTTTTCCCGTTGGTGGTTGCAGTCATAGTAATATAATTCAGCACCTAGGAATTATTTAGCAAGAGTCAGAAAGTTCAGAATTTTGAAGTATGGAAATATTCAAAAACAATTCAACAATAATTCGGTGAGAGCATAGGGTTATTTACTAAAGAAATTAATGCCTAACAAAGGTAAAGCATGAATAAGTATTAAGGAGCAAGTTTATCAAAACGTTAATGGACAGTTCAAACCCCATCATGGCAATATGAGAATTTTCTGATTTGAAAAAGGTTAAAATTTTGCACTAAGTATATGAATACCATGATTTATACACTCTCATTTTTGAAAAAGATGAATTATTTCCACATTGAACATACTTGATTGATTAATTAGCCAATTACTCATGGGTTCTTTTCAAAAAAAATGTGTTATGGAATTGAAAGAGATGGAAATAAAAAATTGTAAACTACGAAATTAAATAAATAAAGGTTTTTCTCACGTATATGTGTGTGAGAGAGAGAGAGGGCTGGAAATCAGCTTACCTCCTATGGCGCTGACGTGGCGAAATCTCAACCCCAGGTCTGGGGTTTAGTAATAAAAAGTGAGAGGGGGTTCTTTCTCCCCCCATCTCTCTCTTTCTGCCCCGTCGTCGCCCCACCGCTTTCAATCCGCAGGGTGAGTTGTCCTCTCTTCTCTTTTCCCACTCGTCTCTCCCTGCTCCCTCTTCTTCCCACTTCTTCTTCCTTCACCTCCTCTACAAACAAGCTACCACCACTGGCGGTGCCATCAGAAGAGTCGCTGGTGGTCCGATCCATCCTACCACCCAAATTGGGTGGTGAATCTATAGAGAGATCGAGAGGTTGAGACGAGATGAGTGAAGATAGAGATCAAGAGAGAGGGAGGGCAGGAGGGCGGTGGCGAGATTGAGAGATGGGGGAGAGAGATAATGGGGGGAGATAAGAGAAGATAGTGGGTTATGCGAGGGCAGGGCTACATGAGGTAAAGAGAGATGGGCGAGGAGAGAAGATGGGGGAAGACGAGAGAAGATGGAGGGCGGCGAGGGCAGCGTGGCAAAGAGAGATGGGGGAGAGAGAAAGAGGCGGTGTTGGGGTACAGAGAGATGGGGGAGAGTGTGAGGGGCTTTTTTTGCAAAAAAATGCCCTAACTTATTAGTACTCAGCCCTAGATTTGGGGCTGAGATTTCGCCATGTCACTGACATAAGAGGTATGTCAGCTTATTTCAAGTTTCACTATATATATCTTTAAAATTTATCTTATTTAAAATCTGCTCATCAAATATTTGATATCACTAATTGACCACCTCATAATTTTTTTGGGTTAGAGAAATTTATCCCCTCCCCTCTACATTATTTTCTATGATGTTTAATACTTTAAAAATAACTATTTTATCCCATGTTATCTAATTATAATTTCAGTCCTAACCTCAAGTCCAACTTTAATCCCTCTCCAAACTCCATTGGAGTTTGAAAAGGAGAAAGTGTAAGGCAAAGCGGTTGACGCCTTTATAAGCGATGCTTAAGCCCAGGACGTGGGCGTAGGCCTTATAAGTTTCTTATATTTTATTTTCTAAAATTTATAAATATTATAAAATTAAATGAAATAGTATAATATTTTAAATGGATAATATAATGTCAAGACATCTATCAAGAATGAAATTGACGTGGAATCAAATACCAAATTAGGAAATTTAGGGTTTTAGATATGATCACAGGTTGCAACCTAGATCTTGGCTTTACCACCAATTGAATAAATCAAAAATAGACCGAATTAAAACTCAAACAAGCTTTATATCCAAAATATTCAATATATTTTAATTCACTACATGACTATATATAACCTATAATACGTACACCATACGTGCAATTATTGATAACATCAAATCTAACCAAATATATATTTAAATAACTCTTAAATCTCAATCAAATGTAACCATATCTAAAATCAAATAAGTCCAAAATCTCAACAAAATGTATTCAAATCTAAATTAAAATAAAAAAAATCTAAAGTATGCCAAATTTGGGCCGTCTATTTCCCGTCATTCTCTCCGACTTGAAAACATTCATCCTCGATAAATGTAGTAGTAGAAGGTAAGCATAACCGGATCGAATTATATCATAAATCCTCAATCAGACCAAGGTGGTGGTCGGAGAATCGAAAATGATATGTCACGACTGAAGCAAGATGGTGAAGGTGGAACTGATTTTCGTGACCAACCGGTTACAGTCGATGGTATCTCGAATAAGACAACTGCAACATGCCGAGGTAAATTTTCTCTGCTGAAGACTGAACCGATTGTATTCTGCACACAAGAAATCCAAACTCTTGTGAACATGTTGCCTCTAAAGAATCTGTAAAGGATTGTATACATCAAGCGATCTCAAAGACAGTGGAACCCTCACAGCTGGTGTAGATGACACTGGTTCCACGACAAGCTCTGCTGGGAGATCTGTTAAAGTTTCTATAAGAAGCTCTTCTATCTCTAACTCTGGCTTAGGCTCCATGTCAATCTTTGTTGCCATATATTCTTCTATAACTTTCTGGATGTCCTCTAAAATCTCTCGAAATTCAGCAAATAGAAGGTACGGAGCATAGCGGGTACGAAACAGGTCTTGCAATGCAAACCAACATCAATAGGAACTATAGTTGTTGATTGAGGCTTGAACCTGCACACAAAATACAGAATTTCAGATCTAAGAATAAAGATGTGCAAGTGCTCAATTCTACCGCGATAGCAAGTGGCTATGCGGGTCGTGATCCACAAGGAGGGTTTGCGATAGAAGCGTTCAAGGTTTTTGTATTGAAATCTTTATGAAGAAAAATGAAAGTTCTTCTTTGTTTTAAGAAATGAAAATGAAAACGAGTTATGTTAAAGTTAGAAAGAAAACGGTAGAACGAGAATGTGGAGAGAATCAGAAAGTGACTCTGTACAAATGAATTGAAAAAGAAATGATGAAAGATTTGGAAGATGTGGTGATCTATACTAAAGAAATAAAAGAAAAAAAAAGATTGAAGAAATACTTACCTAGTTTGGTTGATGACTTACCTGAAACCCTTGCATGTTCTACCTTGCTTCGGAGGCGTTCAACGCATAAGTCATAGGATCGAGCTCAGTCCCCGTTCGTATTATATCATCAAGCCGAGCAAGAATGAAGTGATACGGATCTTGAGGAGGAGAACATCTTCATGAAGTATCATTGGCACTCACAAAAACGTCGTTATACTTATGCTTCTGGATTCACTTGCAAGCTCATCGAAAACAAAGAGGTAAAGTAGAAAAAAGAAAAAGAAAATGAAAGTAAAGAAGAACATAAACATATTACCTTTTATTGCTTGAAACGATGGAAGAAAGGAGGAGGGTACATCAGTGTCACTCTCAACATAAGCCCCTCTCTCTTACTTACATGAATCTCAATCTAACCTAAGCTTACATACAAATTAAAATTACATAAAAAGAAAAGAAAAACCTAAACTACAAAGAATGTAAACTTGGCTAAATCCTATCTCTGCATGGTCGTCCCTTTTTGCTCAGCTGAAACCAATATTTATAGGCAAACCCACACGAGGAGATCCCGAGAAGATTGGGGGAGCAAACGCTCCCCCAACAACCTTCAAACAGCCGCGGAAACGCGGCTTTGGTAGCGTTTCTGCGCGCCAGGGTGTGCCAGGTGGCCACACCCTGTTGGTGGGTCTCCCTGATATTTCCTTCTGCATTTATCTTCAGTTGGTTTTCTCGTTTGAGTCCGGATTGTGACGAAATGGCCTTTGATTCTTGGTTTTAACCGATCGATTCTGAGAGAATTCTTCTCAACCAGTTTTCAACCTCTTGATTTTGCCCTGATTCACTGAGCTCGAATTAATTCTGATTTAATTCATAATTTTGGTGGCTTTTGGGCTCATTTCTCTTCATCTCCTTAAGAAATGGGCCTGCAAATAAATTAAACATTTAATTAGGACAATGCAGATTTTATTCTATAATAAGTATGGAAATATGATACTAAATATGCAACATTAGCGACCATCAGTTGTCTTTCCACCACTAGTAATATTTTACAACAAGTTTCATTTGGACATAATGACACTTCTGTTTAGATGTTAAAATAAAATAACTGAAAAAATCTTTCAGATTACTTTCTCACTTTTCATACCTATACTGATCATCATAACCTCAAAAATATGAGAGAGCTGCATACATATTCCTTTTTACTTCCTTGTCATCAACTTCAGTATTTATATATTTTTCACAAAAATAAAATTCATGATTAAACTTTCAAAACAGAAGTTTAGAAATTACCTAAGAATCTCAACGGTTCGATCTTGCAATTCAACTAGTAGTGAAACTAAGATTCAGATTGCGAATTGTGATCATATCTAAAACTCTAAATTTCCTAATTTGATATTTTATTTCACATCATGCTTAGCATACAAACAAAGACAACTACGAAATAAGTAGGATAGAGAAGAGTCAAAGACCATGTATCCTATAATAGCCACATGGCCTTGCTCAAGACCGTGGATAAAGAATTAACATAAAAACACAAATAACAAAATACAAATTATAAAAAGCTGAAAGAAAATGATTGTTAAAAACAAATATGATACTTAGTTCTCAAAGAGAGAATACGACTACAAATAAAAAATGACAAAAAAATAAATCATAAATCAACCACAGATTCAAAATCAATCCAATATAAGTTGAATACAACACAGAAATAAAGGTTGAAATATTCACTGAAAAATATAAAGCAGATGATCACTTGTGACAATAAAAAAAACATAAGTGTTGCACACCAAATATTATAGATGTGAAAGTAGTGTGATGGTGGTGTCTCTAATAGATAGAGAAAATAAGAAGAATAGAATCGGTGTGAGGTCTGCTCTTTTTTATTTTTAGTTTAAGTTAAAATTCATTTGTTTTCTTTTTATACCATTTTTCTCTTAATGCTTTGGTAGAAAAGCTTTTCATGAAGTGTGAAACACGCTTTAAATATATTTCACCTAATGAGACATATGCGTCTTGAGACATATTTTTTTTTTGCCTTGATGCAATTAGCCTTGAAAATGCCCTAAGGCAAGCTTCAAAAAGTCATTTCAGACACTGAACTCCATCTCACCCAATCTTCTCTAATTCTCTTTCATCCAGTGGCGGACACAGAATGTTTTTCCAACGTGGGCGTAAGTGTAATAAGAATTTTAATATGGGCTTAATTGTAAGGAGAAAAGATAAAAAAAATAAAAAAGAATGTTTACCCACCAAAATTTGAACTTATGACCTCCAATAACTTACATTTATAAGTTATCACTCGAGTTAGAGCTCAAAAGTGTCATTATGTTAGTAAAAATAATCAAAAAGAAAAGATTATATACAAAAAATTACAAACTATACATATTATTTTATAATTCGCAACTACCCATGCTGGGTTGTATGAGGGTCCACCCTTGCCTCCATCCTCGCACTGCCTCCAACACCTCTAACCCTACACGCGTCTGCACCCTGGCTTTCCCAGGCCTCTGCACCTTGTTTCTGAGATAATGGGGGCTACAAGCATACTGAGGTGGAGCGATCTACCGCACTACCATGATCAGAGTTATCTCCCAAACTGTTGTTTGATCCCATCTATATTGTATCACACCAGTCTACGGTTAGACCGCTCTCAACGGTATAAGAGCAAAGTAAGAAGGAGCAAGAAGAAGTAGAGAAGGTTTAAGATCTCAAGTTAACAACAAAACTGGCATTGAAAACATGGGGGAGATGGAGGGGAGAGGATTAGATAAAGTGGGTGTTCAAGTGGCCACAGGGGGGTTTGTTGTTGAGTTGAAGGAGAAAGAGAATGAAAGAGAGAAGAGAGTAGTGCAACATCAAATCAGAAGGAGAGGAAATTGAGAGGAAGAGCGAAATATCAATCACTCCAAACCATAATCATAGTCATAACTTCGACATTTGGAAATTATTCAACAAGGTTTGAAAGTTCAGAATTCATAAAAGATCTAATTTCAGAAATTACTTGACAATAATTTAGTTCTACAATGTATAGAAGAGACACAAGTGTACGATATAAGTCATTGATAAAATGAGTAGAGATATTGGTAGAGGAGCACTTGATATAATTTGGGATCAACTGATAGGGCCTGTTTGGTTGTCGTAATTGGCCGTAATTCGTAAGTTGTAATTGGTAAAGTCTTTTACATTTGTAAATGAGTTACATGCATGTAAGCTTTATGGTGTTTGGTTGGTAATATAAAGTTGTAAGTGCAAAAGTGTATTGTGCTTTACGGTGTTTGGTTGTCGTAATGTGTAAGTCGTAAGTAAAAAAGTTGATCACAAAATTAACTATTTGGTGATTTAAAAAGTTTTAATATTGCAAATAAATATTAAAAATGCTAAATATTAAAAAATTAATATTAACATAAAAAAATAATACAAATTTGCATGACCACAAAATTAACTGTAACTGGGCTGTAAGTGAGTGGTAATTGGGTTGCAAGTGAGGGGTAATTGGATTGTGTAAGTCTTTTACGAATTACGGTCCAAACAAACGCCATAGTTGTAACTGGGTTGTAAGTCATTTACGAATTACGGACTATTACACGAAAACAAACGGCCCCATAATACCAGTGATTTGATGGACATTTTTCTAAACAAGATAGATTTGAGGTGTATATATATATATATCAAAAATCTGACAATAACAATATTAAGTTTTTTTTTTCCTCCCTATTTCTCGACTTTCCACCACCGTGTTGTGGGGAGTGGGAGATGAGAAAGTTTGTAGAATAATTATCGAATCTTTCTAATATGAATTGTTGGAAAGAACTTGACACACAAATAAGTGAAATACAATTATAAATTTATTATACTAAAGTCTGATACAGAGAACAAACCTGTACTATAGATGTCCTCAAGAACTTCGAAAAGGATGGTGAGTTCTTTTGTTTCGCGGGGCAAGTGAATCAGGCAGTCACTGGAATATACAACCTCAATAGGGCATCCCAGGTGAAGTTTCCCGGCGAGGATATCTTAGAGCGAGCCAAGAACTTTTCCTATAAATTCCTGAGAGAAAAACAAGCAGCTAATCAGGTTGTCGATAAATGGATCATTACCAAGGACTTGCCTGGAGAGGTAAAATGATAAATTTGTAATCTGAAAATAAAATGGTGTAATTTATTAACATGCTAATTGGGTAATTGTATTGTCACATGAAATCACAAACAGGTGGAGTATGCTTTGGACTACCCCTTCTATGCCAGTTTACCCCGCATTGAAACAAGGTGTTTCATTGAGCAATATGGCGGCGGGAATGACGTCTGGATCGGTAAAATACTCTATAGGTGAGGAGCAACGTATGCCATTATTTGCTTTATATGAGTGATGATACTTGGACTCGGAGTCTATGATGCATCTGTGATGATGGAGGAGAGATTATCTCCTTATTTTATCCTTCCACAATCATAGATTCTTGGGTTTGTAGGCCCAAATCCATTTACCGTTTCAACTTCATATCCATTTTTTTTAGAGGGGACACATGTTGCTCACGAAAGATGACTGCAGGATGCCCCTAGTGAACAACGACTTGTATCTTGATCTAGCCAAAGCTGATTTCAACAAGTGCCAGATGATCCACCAGCTAGAATGGCTAAGCGTCCAAAAGTGAGTCAAGAGTAAAAACTATTTTGCACAAGAGGAACATTAAATTGTGCAGGGCTTCAATGATGATGGTAATAATGATAACACAGGTGGTGCAAGGAATGCAATCTAAGGATGCATGGTGTGACCAAAATGAGTATGCTAAAGGCCTACTTTCTGGCTACTGCTTACATTTTCGAGCCAGATCGTGCAGCTGAGCGACTCGGATGGGCTAAGACTGCCATCCTAGCTGAGGTTATCGCATCTTACTTTCGAAGCGAGTTATGTACAAAGGAAGCTAGAAAGGTCTTCATTTATAACTTTCGCAATGGTCATATAAAGTGAGTACACGACATCTTTCAGATTATATTTTACTAGATTTTTTGCATGTGTTTTGCATGTCGGAGAAGAGAGTAAGCTTTACACTAAAGAATTTGCTCATTGGATGATAGAGATGCAGTAGGTCAAGGCTTCATATAAGCACACAAGACATCTAACTAAAATTCAACATGCAGCCGGTAACTACTTCACTACTTATGGAAACTAGAAAATCTTGATAAAAAACCTTCTTGATGACTTTGCTGCATCAGCAAGTTTGTGACCTTCTTGTGACATGTCATATATCTTACCAACTTTTCTCAATTTTTTCTAATGATGTTGGATGTGCTCTCGACAGACCAACATAATCCTAATACTATAACATTGATTGCTCGATGTATTAATACACATGTGATACATGCATTTAATGTTTAAGAAAGCGGTAGGCGGTGCCAGACATCGCAGATGGGGACTAGGCAGGGATTATTTTTCTTTCTTTTTTTATTTTTAAATTTATTTAGATGTATACATATTCAAAAACATTAAGAAAATTATAAAAAAAGTACAAAAATTTCATACCTAAATTCATATAACTCACAATAATTTTTTAGTTGAACTTAAAATTAGTTTCATTCCCAATTTATTAAGCTGTAATCAAGTATCAACTAATACTTTATTAGTTGAAACATTATTTGGCCATATATAGCTATTTAATTATAGTTTGTTTTGCTGGTAGTGGATGTAGTAGGAGAAGAAGATAGTTCATAGAATTGAAAATATGTAAAATTATAAAATTAAAAAATTTCAAATTTCTATCGCTATTCGCCGGCTAGACATCTTCGACGGTGTCTTATCGCTGATTGCCAGTGTAGAGTCTTGTTGACCGCCAGCTGAGAGGGGCGGAGTGGGTCCAAAATCACTTCGAGAGTGGATGCTAGGGCATTTGTGCCTCTCTCCAATCAACTCATATTTCAAGCAAAGTGGGTTCAAACCACTTAATTAAACTAATAAAAATTTAAAAAGTGGTCTACGTAGGTGGCTTGAGCGCGAAGCGGGCCGCCTAAGTGGGTCCAATCCCGTGTAGCCAAGCTTGAGCACTAATAGCGCCTAGAGAGGCCGCATAGGCCCAAAGCGTAGTAGCCAAGGGGCCGCCTCAGCCTAGGTAGGGCCTAGGTGGGAGTCTAGGTTGATTTTTAAAACCCTGTATGCATTAAACTATTACATAATATTGCCTAAATGAATAATCCTTGTATTACACATGTCAACCATATGTGCACCAAATTACACCTTGTAGCACGTATGTCAACCATATAATCCACATATGTCAACATCCAACCAGCCAAGTGCAAATATACATAACAATTTCATGATAACATATATACACGAATCATTGTTATGCTTATAGAACACAAGTCAATAAGTACATATTCTCAAACTAGGGCTAATAGTTATCATGTATAGCTATTTAGAGTCTTACTACTAGTGAGCCTTAGCCAAAATGATATGGCACTTCCTGCTAATGTATGATATTTAGCTGTTAATAGATGGTTATCAAACTTCAATTAATTGTATGGAGCCTATAGATAAGATGCTAAATTAACTACAAAAGGTATGATGTAACTACCATATCTAATTGATGCATGACAAGTAGATCCAATTGTAATTTACCAGAGCGGGAAAGGTCCTGATGTCTATCTCTAGTTCTTGGATAGTAGTTAGAATTAATTTTTCAGTTAGTATCATCTTTTTTATATGACAATGATTGTGATCATCTTGCTTGCTGCATCATAAAAATACTTGGGACATGGTAATTTCTTGGACTGCATTAATATATCAGTTTCAACAGAAATTAAGAGGGAATGACTAGTTGTTTGAATTCCACATGAAATATTATTTTTCAAGACAAAAAAAGAATTTGATTAAAGATTAAGAGGAACAAACTGATATCGTATGTGGGTGCAGTTCAACACTATTGAGGCTCGTACTTCAGCTAATTGCTCACCTCTCTGCATCAAGTGCGCGCCAACAGCTGAAACTATATCCTCACCAAATTTACTTCCAGTTGCAAGGAGCTGTAAGTGTTCTCTCGCTCCTAAATTAGCTTTTATTTTATCTCTAGCTTTCTTTTTCAATATATGTGTCCCAATTTGATGGAAAAAGTCTTAGATGATGATCATGACTGCCATGAATTATTGTTATGTGCATTTTCAGTGGGCTGATTGGATGTCAACATGGACTGAAAACAAAGATGAAACAGGGGTGTTATTAATACGAACAATAGAACTGTGCAAAGGGGGGGCAGACCCAACTCTTCAACCAGACTACGTGAAGTTTGTAAAACTCCTTTCTTCAATATGCAGTCGCCTTCAGTACCGTATACGGCTTTTGGAGGTAAGGCTTTTTAGGTCCTAAATTATGTTTAAGATTGAGCTACAACATAACAATGTTAGCCTTCTTGCCATTTTTAATGAATAATGTATATACCTATTTTATTCTCCAAATTAAAGAAATTTTTTTTACTTAACTTTCTTTATTTATGTTAATTATAAAATTTATGAGATGTTTATTTACTAGGAGGTGAATGAAGTTTCCTTCAATTTGAAAGATTCGTTTGAGATACTTTTCTCTTATGATGTTTTCCACTATCGTACTCAACAATCTCAACGGTTTAAAGCCATTATTTAGTCATGTTCAACAAAAATCTATGCTCCCAAATGTGTTGCCTCTAATACGTCTTTTTGCTTCCTCGTGTTCTCAAATGCAAATTTAGAAGTACATCTTGTTTACATTACTAGCGACACTTCTTAACTCACTCATTGTTCTAGTTTAATCCATAATTTATTTCTACATGCCATCGTTTTAACTTTTAATGCTAAAATTTTAACATGATGCTGGCTTTATTTTTTGATTTAAAATTTACAATCTAAGTATATATTGGAAATTCTAGGGGCTGTTTGGTTGCAAGGAAGTGGGCGGAAGTAAGGAAGTAGGCAAGTATAATTGCTCACTTCCCCATCCATCCAAACACCGGAAAAGGAAAATAAGAAAACCTTTTTTCCTTTTCTCTTTTCTCTTTTACACAATCATTTCCTCACTTCCAGAGTGCTACAGTTAATTTTGTGGTCATGTAAATGTCATTTGTAATAAGTTATAGTACAAAACAGTTAATTTTTTGATCATGTAAATCTCACTTGCATTCTAATTATAGTCTATTTTTTATTTTTCATAATTAATTTTTATTTTAATATTATTTTACGGTCAACTTGGTGGTCAACTTTTCCAATTCCACTTTCACATTACCATCCAAACACCGGAAAAGACAAAACATTTTCCAAACAACACTTCCCAACAACATTTAAACACCGGAAAACTTACTAACCAATTCCCAAGTTCCAAAAGGAATTATTACCACTTCCTCAATTCCTCACTTCCTTACTTCCACCCTTAGTGTCTTAAAAGATATTGAGAAAAAATGAGATTTGAAGTTGTTATCTGAACAGGGCACCATAAATGGCAAGGAGAAGACAGAAGAAAAAGAAATACAAATGCAAATGCAAGAATTGGTCAAGTGTGTACTTCGAAGCACTGATGATCTCAGCATGAAAACCAAGCAAACATTCCTATCTATCGCAAAGAGCTACTATTTGTTGGAATTGAAGAATATAAAAGCTGAATCTTCGAGATGAATTATGGCGAGATCCGTTGATCAAATCAACCGGATGATGGTTGGAGTGTGTTCTCCTTCCATTTGTGATGAACGTGGTATATTTACATGTTCAATTCCGACTTCGAATGAATGAGATATTCAAGTCCAAAGATTGCCTAATTCAAAGCCAAAAGGGACTAAATTTAGCTACAAGCATTTAGTCCCACATTGGCCATGTGATGGAAGTATATGGGGTATAAATAGAGAAAAAATGAGACCAAAGGGTGTGCCCTTTGGGTACTTGGAGTTTTCGCGCGCGAATTGGAGGGAACTATACTCGTACATGCGTACGTGCACGCACACGCGCCGCCGCTGGCGGCGGCGGCCGGGACCGCGGGCTCGGGTCCGGGTCCGGGCTCGGGCCTGGGCCTGGGCCTGGGTCCGGGTCCGGGTCCGGGTCCGGGTCCGTGGGCCGCGGGCCTCGGGCCGCGGGCTCGGTGGTCCGTGATCCGTGGTCCGTGGTCTGATCTGAGTTCCCTACCTGGTTCTCTTTTTGAATCAGGGGCCGTTAATCCAACCCGCCCGCGGAAGGATTCGAAAACTCCAACGGGTGTCCGCCCGCGCGAACGGATCCGACCGTTCGCCAACCGCTGTCGGAAAACCGACAGAGCGGTTGGTCGGTTGCGACGGTTCTGTCCGAACCGTCGCAACTGTTGGGAATTGGCGGACGAGAATACCCCTCCAGAGCGCTATAAAAAGCGCTCCAGGGGTCCATTCTCAGATACACCAAAAACAGAAGAATCTTTCTCTCTTCTGAAAGATCTCTCCCTCTCTCTATAAGTTCTGACTCCGTTCTGAACTGGGCTCCAGCGAAGTGCGACTCCTCGACTTCCAGAGCAACTTCCAACAGCGAAGTGGGAATCCACGAATTCCAGAAGTGACTTCCAACGAAGTGGGAATCCGCGACTTCCAAGTGAAGTGGGAATCCGAAGCTACTTCCTAAAGGAGATTCTGCCAAAATTCTTCAACCTTCCTACGTCCTCAACAGTGGGTGTTCCTCCAAAAGAGTAAGACAAATATTCATTTGAAATTTGTCGTTATACCGCTGTTTTGCTAATCCTGTGTAAGTACTGGTTGACTACGGTTCGACCGTACGGTATTTGGTAGTGCTGTCCAAATACCGTGAAGAAGTGTTGTATCTTGGGAGACCAGCGTCCATTATCCCGTAAGCACCGGTGCGGGGGACGTAATTGTCTTAAGGAGATTCGCTGTAAGCGTACCTCACTTCAATTACTGTATAAGTGGACTAAGTCCTTTATACAGGGGATATACTTTATAGTATATCAAGATTGACTTAGATTCAGTCTAAGTGAAACTGTATAAGTGGATTAAATCCTTTATACAGGGGATATACTTTACAGTATATTGTGACTAACTTGGATTCAGTCTAATTGGTGCTTAAACCAAGGAAGGAAATTGAAAGGTGGTTCTTGAATTAAGGAACGTTCTTGAACGGAAAACCTCCCACCTGATATTTGCCGACCTGGCCAATTAGATTGTTGATATCTCAGTGATCTTGATAAGTTGTCAGATTGATTCTTATTAAGCAGAATACCCAACACTATTATGCGACTCATTGCTCATTTGCGGCTCTTAACATCCATATCCAGAAGGTGCTCTTCGAGCGGATTGTATAATTCTAGCCATGCTCTTATATTTGTTATAAATTTACATATTTTTCATGTAAATTGCTGGCATAAATTGCTGCAAAATCAAGGTGGTGCTTATAAATGTCTCGAGAGTATCAATATCATATTAGCATGTTGAACTTCTTAAATTATAAATAACCACAATCTTAAATGAAACAATCCCATGAACCGCAAAAGTAACACATTTGTACTCATTGTCTTATCATGAAAATTTTAGTCTGATTGAAAGAGGCTTGAAAGAAAAAGAATCCAAACAAAATTATTGTTATTATTTTGATTGCCTTGTACTCTATGTACAATTCTACATGCAATACACGCTTGTGGAAGGGTGCAAAACGCATATTGCCGGTTTAGGGTACATTGCAACTTAGCAAACTTGATTTTGTTATTGCTCTTTTGTTCTCATCGTTCCATATGCATTGTTATTCTTATTCTGTTATTCTTATTCTGACAATTTAGCTGGATATAAGAATTTTGAAAATAGAATCTTACAAAATTTTAATTATTTATGAGGGGTGGGTTTTAATAGAATTTTGAATACTTCACATTGAGATGCTCTACATGCTCTAATCATTTTCTTCGTAGTGCCATAAACCCTATTAGTGGAAAACTTCTAGCTAAGATGATAGCACAAGAGAAATTCTAACAATGAGGCTGCACCAGTGCTTTCTGAATCATCATTATTTGAAACGAGATCTAAAAAACCATTGTTGAATTAAATGGTTTGACAAGAAATTAAAAGGCCAAATCCATGAATATTAAAGAATGAATTATGAATAAAACTCCTGATTGAGAATTTTCCTATATATTTTATTTTTCCCCTTCAAGTGCCCATTTCAAAATTTTTATTAGGGTTAGAGCAATGTTTAATAAGTAGTGAAGTAGAGGTACAAGACAACAAATGAATCACTCTAACGGTATGACCAAATTCCTCTTAAATGTTATTGCTCAGGACTGAACCATTTTATAATCTTTGCTAATGTCATATTTTTTGAGCATAAGCCATACTTTAATACCGAGTCCCATTTCTTTTGAGTCCAATAAATATTTTTTGCATTTTTTAGTTTAGAAATGTTTAGTTGATAATACTGCATCATTAGACATTATAGATTTAGACACCTTACCTTATAAACAAGGAGACCAATCAAATCTGTACAAGATGCACCTCCACTATGTCACCATTATTCGTTGTTGCAATTTCAACATCATAATTTGGTGAGAATTCTTTTCCCTCCGATAATGTTACTCTCGTTCTCTTTAGTTCCAATATTTTTGATATTAACCTTCTGATTGCTCTTCAAAAGGGTAAATGCACTTGTATTTCCCATCTTTTGTCTAAGTTTATCTCTTATTTTTTAATTTTTTCTGTGTACTCATACTCAGTTCTCAAGTCTGTGTCAGAATCCCTTTCTACCTCATAATGGAGAGATGCCATGCAGAGAAAATGATGGCTCGAGAGCAGAATGAAACGTGAGACCTTGTTTCTCTTCCTCCAGGGAAATAAGCAATTTGTTGTCAATTAGTGTACAATGTAAAGCTGAATCTAAATGAGTCATTGGCTCGCTGAAAGGCAACACTAGTAGTCAAAAGATACTCTCAAGTTTATGATGACTTCACCCTAAATACTTATCTCATTGACTGCAACTCATCATTAGCCTCTTCATCAGCTAGGTATCAAAAATGTGTTCCTTTATGACATTCTTGATGAAGAGGTCTATATAGAGCAGACTCTTGGGATTGTTGCTTATGGGGAGTATCAAAAAGGTGTGTAAATTGAAAAAAAAAAGTCTTTAAATAGGTTGAAATAGTCACCAAGAGCATGTTTGGACGATTTGCATCAGTTATTTAAGAGTTAAATCTTTCTCGTTCTGAAAAGGATCACACGATTTTTTCGTCAGCCTTAGAAAAAGAGAATATTTATGATGGTATATGTAGATGACATTATGATCGCGAGCGACAATGCACAATGAATTACTTCACAAATCTAAAATAATACTTACTACAACATTCCCATGTAACGCCCCGATCCCGTAGGTACCGGGACGTTATGGCGACGTACATACGCGAGGTGAAAACACGCTCACGCGTACGTTAAGCCTCAATACAGTACATAACCTCTATAAATACCTGGGGTCCAGCATAAAAGCAGTACAAGAATACCTGCAGAAAGAGGTCAGTGATCATAACAGATATGAAAAATGGAGACAAATAAGATAACGAAAATAAAATACCAAGATACCTAGGAATAGTCCCGATGCGGAAGCTCCGATGTGACTCCAAGGTACTCTCGGATACTACGGTAAGCGGATCTCCAATCTGGGCATGCAAACCCAGGGTCGTCAGAAAGCGACCTAGTGAGTGGTAAAATGAAGGAGGCAGTAATAGATACTAGAATAATACAAGCATGATACGAATATATAATACATGATGTTGTAGAAGTGATACCATATAATAATCATATGTGAAGCAGTAGAAATATTGTAACATATCCTCTTTTAATACCATCACTACCTAGCCGGTTACCATCGGGTCATGTCTATAGTCGTGTCCAGTTTATGTAATAACTAATGTTGTATAGTGGTGACGTAATAGACAGGAACATGATAGTGGTGACGTGATAGAGGTGAACATGCAGATGAGCATATGTCTGCAACAATAAAATATATGCAATGCAGAACATGCATGGTATGCCACTACATACAGTGTAACATACACCAGGTAATGTCACAAAGTATACATGTGCATGAGTAGTAGGGCACTAAAGAAAGTGTAACAGGAAACAGGAACAATAGCAATGTATACATGTCACATGATAGCAGATAAATGATCAGGAACAGTAACAAGTACAACTAAACAGGTAGCAGGCAGGTCATGTCAAAGTCATGTCATTTATACAATAGTAGCGATCAGTACCATCTGTTATTTTAATCAATCTCTTCCAGTGTCCCATACCACTGGCAGTTCATACTGGAGCCCGCACTCCAGTCGAACTCATCCGGACATGGCCTACGGGTACCATTATCCAAACGAGAGAGTGACCAAATAACAAGTGTTCCTGACGTCCACTATTGTGTATACTGTTTTATTATGTTAATTGGAAACTCATGGTCGAAGAGTTCTTATCGGGTAGGTGTATCCCGTGCATACCCGGGATCACGGCCTTTATCAAACCCCTGGCTGCTAAGACCAGAGCCCTCCGCTAAGAGGGGAACAATAATCAAGTACCATAGCTCATGGAGCAATACAATCGGTAGGTAGCACTACCATCCCCTGCAGTGGGAGAACAATATGGATCCAGTACATCACCCGATAAGATCTAATCAACCGTAAGTCTCCCCATACCCCAGTTAACTTTATGATCTGATATGTCCTGATATATCAAGTATACAATGTAACAAGAACAAATACAGTACCTAATACGGGTAACACGATAACTGGACCTGAGCTCTGTTGATAGCATAGAACAATATAACGGGAACAATATACCCGAAAACGGGAACAATATCACGGGAACAATATACCATGAACAATATAACATGAACAATAGATGTGGGATTCCACATATCGCATATCAACAGCTCTCATGTCCAGTATCGAGTATGTCCATATCAGTAACATGAAGCAATCATATAACATGAATACGGTACATGGAACAATAATACATGTACTATGAACGGGGATTCCTATGACAGTAATAGAGAAAGCATACATGCACTGGTAACAGGGCGATGGAAACATAACATGCATGTATAACAGTGATATGTAAACATAATATGCCGGTGTAACAATGATATGGAAACATGACATGCAAATGTAACAATAATATGTAAACATGACATGCAGGTGTAACAGTAATATGTAAACATGACATGATATGAAATGCGGTAGTCCGTGCATTGGTCTAGTCGTGTACCAGTGCAACATATTTGTGTATCCGTGTACATGAATATCAATATCGTGAATCTCAATATCTGAGTAAGGGTGAGAGGTGTAACCGATGTCTACGTGCACTACGGTGTTTAGTGTACCAGTGAGTCAGTAAGTGCGACAGTGGAATAGGGACAAGACTCTGTCTAATGAAGTACGCGTGTCATGGCGTATCTGTGGAACTGTATGCATGTAACGTTACTGTGATACGATACATGACATGATAGTGTCCAAACATATGGTGACATAGTGGGCCGGATGTCAGTGATCCATGAACATGACCTAATAGGTATCCAGTGTCACACTCTACGTCTATTAGGTATTAGGCATATTTAAGTACAGTGTTTATTACAATGTTTTAATATGGTGTACCAATTAGGATTTACCAGTCATTAATAAAGCAACCAAGTTCAATTAATAGACTAAAAAAAATAATTTATAAAATAAAAACACTCACAAACTGGCTACAGTACTGTAGCTCTCGTTCACACGATCGCAACGGATCCAGCATCACCTCAATCGGAGTCCGGATGCTCCCGATATCGCCCGAATACTAAAAAGCATATAAAGGGGGTTAATTTTGTAATAACAGAAAATATCCAGGGGGCTATTTGCAAATTTACAGGGGCCTAAAAGTAATTAATAATCTTACAGGGGCTAAAAGGAAAATATACCTTTTCGGATTGGGTTCGGGTATAAACGGGTCGGGTTTGGACCAAACCCAAACCCAAAACCCAAATTGGGTTTCACCCAATTGAAGCAACCGCAGCAGCAGCGTGAGCTGCTGCTGCCGCCGCCTGCTCGTGCATACCACCCGCGCGCGGCCGCCGGCCTGCGCCCGCCGGCGGCGCGCCCCCGCCGCCGGCGCCGGCGCTGCTCCGGCGCCCAAGGCCGCCGGGGCAGCCGGGCCTACCCATCAGAGAGAGAGGGAGAGAGAGTGGTGGGGGGCTGACCCCCCTCCCCACCAGCGCCCGCGCCGCCCGGTGCTCGCCCGCGGCTGACCCCCCTCGCCGGCGGGCCTGGCCTGGCCAGCCTCCGGCGCTGCCGGTCTGGTCTGGCCGGCCTGCCGACCTCCGGCGTACCGCCGACTCACCTGTAGAGAGAGAGAGAGAGAGATGGAGAGGGGGAGAGAGAAATGAAGGGAGAGAGTAGAAGAGAGAGGGTTTAGAGAGAGAGGAGTGAGAGAGTGGAAGAAAGAGAGAGAACAGAGGAGAGAGAGGGAGAAGGGGATTTTTAAAGAGGGGGAGAGTCGGTCATCTACAGTAGGGCGGTTGGGAGATGCGGTGGCTTGGGGAAGAAGATAAGGGAAAGAAAAGAGAAGAAAAGAAAAGAAGTAAAAGAAATAATATAATATTATTATATTGACTCAAAATTTGACCAACTCCGAACGGTGCCAAAAAGTACAAAAAATAGAGAATATTATTCTAAGACGCCATATGAAGACGGTTTGTCTAAACTCAATCCAGTTTGCAAATTAAAAATCCCGGAAGATGTCGCCGATACGGGCGACACCGGTTTTGCCTGGATTTTCGATAAATTCAGAAAAATCCCCAAAAATACCCAAACGTAGATAACATGATTCTATGACACACGGTGAAAGCCGATTCTCAAAATACTACTCCGATTGTGAATTAAAAATCGAAAGGCCGATTATCAGTATTGGTCGACACCGACTACGACGATTTTCCAAAATAATCCTGAAAATTTCCAGAAAATCCTGAAAAATCTAAAATATTAGAAAATGATTTTTGAAATTGAAATCGGCTCAATCGGACTACCACAGAGGTCAAATCAATTTTTGTATGTCGTATCGCGTACCGATACTGTAATACGTACACCGGGGATCAGGGGGTTACATTCCCAGATGAAGGACCTTAAATCTTTGTGATATTTCTTGGGTATTGAAGTAGCAAGATTAATAAAAAAAAAAAAATTCTATCTTAAAGAAAATATGTGCTTGATATATTGTCCGAAACTGACTTGTTAGGGTGCAGAGGTATAAATTCACCAATGGAGACTAATGTCAAAACAATTACCAGATCAGGGAGAAGACTTAGATAATCTTTGTGACATTTCAGAAAAGGGAGGGAAATCACAAGGCTTATGGAAAATCGATTAGAGAGAATCAAGAGTAACAGACCCGACCGCTGAATTCTCCTTATTTATACAAACAAGGAGCCTTATATCCATTATCATGGGTTAAGGAGCACAATGATTCAAAGAAATCCTAACCGAATGTCCAAATTTAAATTTATAAGGGAAAAATAAACATAAAAAGGACAAAATAAAATAGAAGAACCCCAATAATATTTCTATCACTAACATTTATGCCCCCTTCTTTGTAAATCAAGCTCTAATTCCCGATTGTAATCACTAAATCCATCCTCGAGACACTGAAAAGAAATTATTCTCGCTATTCCTCCCAAATAGGAAAAAAGGCAATACTGAAATTTTAAGAAAACCCTAATGAAATAAAAATTTAGAACAAACAAACAAGCAACTAAGTTCAAAGTTTATTCAAGAAACTCTTCTAAAAAAAAAAATTGATTCAAGAAACATTGAGAGAACAAATCATTAAAAAAAAAAAAATTAAACCTCACCAACAATTTCTCTTGACCATCAACATCAGAATCAAGAACACAAAGGGACGCGTTCCAATCTCGGTTTCGGGAGAGTCATCATTCTAGAAAGATGGTTGCCATAACCAAACTTGATAAGGATGAATAAGGTAAAAATATTGACATTAAACTCTATCGTAGTTGATTGGTAGTTTACTTTACTTGACGGCAAGTAGGTCAGACATTATGTTTAGTGTTTGTTTGTGTGCTAGATTTTAATCTTGTCTTAAAGAGTCTTATATGATTGCAATAAAACGCATTATTAAGTATCTTAAGGGCACTATTTACATGTGATTGTAGTATACAAAGATTGGACAATTCTCCATGATAAGTTATTCGGATGCCGACTATGCCAATTATAAAGTGGATAAGAAAAGCACTAGTAACTTGTCAATTTCTAAGAAATTACCTTATTTCGTGGTCTTTCAAGAAACAAAATCTGTGAGCACATAGTATGTTGCGGCCGGGACTTGTTGTGTACAGGTCTTATGGATGAAACATATCTCATTGATAATGATTTGCGTTATGATCATATTAAAATATTTTGTGATATCATATGACCAATAATGCAAATCAACATAGTAAGACCAAACATACAAACATTCGATATCACTTTCTTAGAGATCATTGTGAGAAAGGCGTTATTGAAATTGATTATGTTTCTATCAAATTTCAATTGGCTAATATTTTACAAAACCACTTGATTACAATAGATTTTGTTTCATTTGTGGTGAATTGAATGATTGCATAATGGATTCATGATTTCTAAGCTTAGAATTTTTTTTCTCTTCAAATTGGTATCTTTCAGTTGGTATTGTTACTTCTTTTACTTGTTTTACAATTAGTAACCTTGTTTTTTAAATTAGTCTACATGATTTTCTTGGTATTTTTTTATTTTCTTTCTATTATTTTTGATTGGTATCTATGTTTAATTTTTTTTTGGTATCATGCTTTCAAAACTTGCTCCCTTTTGATGTATGACAAAAAAGGGGAGAAGAATTTGGAGTTATTTTAAAGAATTTTATGAAAAGGGGAGAAGAATTTTATAGCAAAATGATTTTGTATATCTTATATTCATTTACCCATGTTTTACGTAATAGTTAGTTAAGTTCTTTTTTCGTTATTGTATACTTAAGTGGTGCAAGGAGGCATGGATGGATGGATAGCCATTTATGCATATTGTTCTAAATTGATAAATTTCTATATGCATGCATGTGACCTGAATTTATTGAAAAACTCTTTTAGTCATTTTGATGTATTGAACATGATCTCATATAAGTATAATTTGAGGGAAAACTTTTCAAAGTATTTCACATTGTTTTTGATAAATAACTTATGTATTTTGTCATCCTCAAAAGGGGGAGATCGTTGATCCAAGGTTACAATCACCGATTTCTTATTTTGATGATTACAAAACTCATATAGTTGTGATGTACTAATCAAGTTCAAGTATTTAGGTTTTTTTTTTCAAGGTTCAAAGAGAATCAATTTCATTTTTTCTCAAAAGGAAGGCGTTGAAGCGCTCAAGCTTACTTAATGATGGGATTCAAACTCGAACGATCAAGAATAGATATTTAGAGAAGCCCACTTGAATGATACTCGAAGACATGTAGACCTATATAAGAAATTAGAATGTTTAAGGGAAGGGTGTTGAATTGACGCTCAAGATCACACACATAATACAAGATTTCATGTCTAGTTATTGAGTTTTTGTATTCTACAAAATGGTTATTGATACATATTACATATTTTTCATATTTTATATACAATTTCAAACATGTATCTCATAGCCTATATGTTGTCAAAACAAATTTTATGCATATATAAATTATTTAAAAATATGTTTTGTTTTTAAATACTATCTTTAAAATAGTTTTTGGGATAGGTCGATCGACCGACCTATGTGCAATGCACAGCTGCCGATTAACCAGGCGGTCGATCGTTTGTGCACAATCTATTTGTGCACGTTTGTCGGCCGATTGACTAGTTGACCACTAAATCTTGCTGCTTTTGTTTGGCACTTCAGCCAACCGATCGGTTGACTGTTCCTCATGTCAGTGCTCTCTTTTGTTTCGGTCGACTGACCGATCGACTGACAATGACTTGTTTTGAACTCGGCCGTGAGGTTGACCAGTTGATCGACCGACGGGCTGTCTCTACTATAGTAACGACAAGTTTTAAGTCTGTTAAATTTTTGACTTTTCTCTAACGTGTATTTTTGCAGTTTTTGGGTTTAATCACCCACCTAATACCCTGGTTCACTCTTCTAATAACTTTTACCTATTGCCTATATATATTGTTCATTATAGATAATTAAAATAATATTTATAACAATTTTTGAAGAAAAATCAAGATTTCATTAAAAAGAAAATTTTGAAAAATTTCTACTTCTCAAGTTTCAAGTACTCCCAATTTCAAATCAATTTCTGTAAATTTTAAGCTCTCAAGTTCATTCATTTTAACTGAATTTTCTCTCACACAAACTTCTTAAGCTTTATTTTTCATTCAATACTTTAGGACGTTGTAAAGAGAGGGTTTGTAATTTTTATGGTCACCAAAAACTTTTAAACTTCATTAGCTTTATGCTACCTCTTGTGTAGAGGACTAAGATTGAAATTTTGTATTCCGGGCTTGTGTAGACCATTGTAACTCTTTTGTGAAAGATCCTAAGTGAATAGTAGAAATCCTTCACGCGGTGAAGGCGAGAATATACAGCGAGTTGCTCAAACCTTGAAATAATTTTTTTGTATTTGTGATTGCTTTCTCTCTCACTCTTACTCTATCTCTATTTCTTACGCTTGTATTTTTGCATTCATCGAACTTGCTATATATTGCTAGCATCATTCATATATGTCGGTTTCAATAAAGAAGGCAATTGAGTATCTCAACGCTTAATATAGAGGAATATAAAGGAGAAGTTTATTGAGCATCTGATTTCACTTCTTGATTTCAGTTAACTGTTTGTATTATTCATTAGTTGTTATAATTTTGCATTTGACTAGCATAACACCTATTCAGCCCCTCTAGGTGTACTTTCAGTTGTCCTCTCTGTCGACCGTATCCCCAGCCTGACAAACAATCGATGAAAAAATCGATGCCACCCCCTCTGTGCCCGTATTTCATGTGACTGGGCCTCTGTCAAACTTCTCTCGTACGATGTCCCAATCTCACCAGAGGCACGCCTGGTGCTTGTCTCCATCTCCAACGAAGTGCATGTCGCTAGAGCCGCTGGTCCACCAATAGCCATGTCGACAACAGGCCCATCACACTGCCTAAATTTCCTGTCCTATTTTAGAGCGAAACAGAGGAGCAATGAAAGTCATCTCTAGCGCCAAATCGATTGCTTTTTTTGACAAATAGGCAACACTAGAGCCCTATCTGATCACCTCAAACCGCTCTCCAACCATTTTGGGAGTGGTAATGGGAATAGAAAATTCTAAAGAATTGATCGTCTCCCTCGATTCCTGGATAGCAGCGCTTGCAACTCTTGAGCTATCGACGTTGTCCCCAAAGGCCTCCTCCGGGCCGCCTTCACGAAAGTAGATAGCTGCTCTTCTTCTGGGAGCTTATCCACATAAACCCTGACCTCAAACTGAAGACAGAGCCCCTCCCTTAACTAAGCCCATGATCATGGCCTTGGAGAGACATATCCAAAGGTCCGTGTCCTCTCTCTGGCCTTAATCTCGACCCCCAACTCCACGCGATAACACTAGACCTCCTCTCTTACCCTCCCCCACAATTGACCCCTTGGTACCACCCGAAGGACCACTCCTCTTTTCCCTGAATGGGCAGTTCCTGGCGTAGTGGCCCTGTCTCTGGTGACGAAAGCAAAGAAAGCAGGACGATGGAGGAAGTAGTGGCACGCTGTACACCTCCACTCGTGCCTCATTGACATTAAAGCATAGAGGTGGATAGCATGCCAATCAAGGAAGAAAATGAAGGAAATTAGAATATCGACAGTGTTTCGAATACAATCAAGCAACCAAAAAAAGTAGGAAGAAGAATAAAGTAAAACAACAAAGGAAAAGAAAAGAAGCAGCAGCAAGAAGAAAAAGGAGCTGGAGGAGAAGAAGAAGCAAGAAGAAGAAGAGGAAGTGAGTTAGAGATTGAATTGAGGGTCAAAAGAAATTGGATAGGAAGAAGAAGAAGAACGAGAGGGAGAGGGAGAGGGAGGGAGAAGGGGGGAGAGGGGGCGAGAGAGAAAGAGAGAGAGAGAGAGAGAGAGAGAGAGAGGGAGAGGGACGATGGAGGTGAAGGTAGCATCGCCGGAGAGCCATCCCAATTCAATTTTTAGATTCTAGCAGTTAAATAAGCTTATTGATTATGTTCTACTTTCAAGTAAACTAGGAGAGGTAGTAGAACTCTTATTGTTGATAATTATCTTTAACATCGTTAAGTTCTTAAAAAGAGCGTGCTAAAATATATAATTATATATATTAGATTTTATAGATCAGATACCTAATCTTTTTCATTGGGAATGCATCATATTTCTTTTAAACTTTGTCTTTAGAGTTGAATGTAATTCTTTATAGCAAATCTATTATCTCTTCTCTTTTTTCTAGACCCTTTTCATAGTGAATGTGTTTGGATTCATGTAAGTAGGAGGAAAATAGGAAGTGAGAAATGAGAGTGAGAAATGTGAAAGTATAGTAGAAAATTTTGAGATTTGTGGAAATAAATTTTGTGTTTGGTTATAATGTGAAAGTATAAATGAAAAAATATATTGTGTTTTCTGTTATTTGGTTGGTAATATGGAAGTGAAAGTGAAAAAATTGATCACAAAGTAGACCACGAAATAATATTAAACATAATATTATTTCTGAAGTTATATTTTGAACTGTAATTAGACTCCTAGTGAAATTTACATGACATCAAAATTTAATGCATTAAATTATAAATTATTATAAGTGAAATTTAAATGACCACAGAATTAACCGTAGCACCCTGAAAGTGGGAAAATGATAATGTAAATGAGAGGTATAAAAGGGCAAAAGGAAAAAAAAAGAGATTTTCCATTTCTTATTTCCGATTCAAAACAAGAAAGAGAAGTGAAAAATGAGTTTTCTCACTTCTCATTTTTCACCCACTTCCATGAATCCAAAAATGCCAACATAACGAAATTTGGTGGAAGTTATTCAATCCATTGCGTATTAAGCCTAACTCAACCTCTAGTTTCCCTTGTCAAGAATTTGACAATAACTACAAGAAGATTGATTTTAGGTTGACAATAGGTCTTAATCTTTTTTAATCTTTTAGGGAGCCTTCTCTTGTACGTGCTCTACTATGATGGAAAAGCTTATGTTGTGAAATAACAAATTGGTTTCTCAATCATGCAAATTCAACAAACATCCTACAATTTTAGCTAATCAGTGTTGGAGTACATTTTAGTATGCTTTTAGTTGCTTAATGAATAAATAGGTTTAATAGCAAAATTGTATGACGATTATTGGGAATATGAAGAATATATGTGAATCTTTGAATTGAATTACGGCGAGATCCGTTGATCGAATCAATTGGATGATGGTTGAAGTGTGTTCTCCTTCCATTGGGGATGAACGTGGTATATTCACATGTTCAATTCCGACTTCGAATGAATGAGATATTTAAGTCTAAAGATTGCCTAATTCAAAGCCAAAATGGGACTAAAAGTAGCTAAAGGCATTTAGTCCCACATTGGCCATGGGATGAAAGTTTGTAGTGTTTAAATAGAGAAAATTGGGAACAAAGGGCGTGCCCTTTGGGTACTTGGAGTTTTCGCGCGCGATTGGGAGGAAACCATGCCCGCACATGCGCACGCGCGCGGCGGCGGCGCCCGTGCCGGACCAGGCTCGGGACCGGGGCTGGGTCCAGGTTCAGGTTCCCTACCCGGCCTAGTTCTTTTTGAATCGGGTCTCACGGGTATGGGTTGCACGGAGCATACCCGCTCCGCTATCCGGATCCGAACCGTCCCGCCAACGGCTGTCTGTAAACCGTCGCGGCAGTTGGGCGGTTGCGGTGATTGAACCGAACCGTTGCAACTGTTGGTTGGATTCGGACCAAATTGCCCCTACAGGAGCGCTATAAATAGCACTCCGTTTTCTCAATTTAAGACACACCAACACAACAAGAAAGAAATCTGCCTTCTGAACTCAGTCTGAAGGAGATCCTCTCTCTCTCTCAGTCTTGAAGTGACTTCCAAATAGGAAGTGGGAAATCAGTAACTCGGTTTTCGAAGCGGCTTTCAAAAGAGATTCTACAAAAATTCGTTCTGAAAGAGGGCTCAGAAAATTTAACAAATTCTTTAATAGAATTATTATCTGAATCTGGGACTTCCGAAGAAGAATATTCTTCTACCTTTCTTCTTCCTCTACAGTGGGTGCTCCTCCAAAGTAAAGGCAAATATTCTCCCGAAATTTGTCTTTATCCTACTGCTTCAATAATCCTGTGAAGGTACTGGTTAACTACGGTTTGACCGTACGGTGATTTGGTAGTGATATCCAAATACCGTGAAGGAGTGTTGTATCTTGGGAGACCAGCGTCCAATAACCCGTTAGCACCGGTGCGGGGGACGTAATTGTCTTAAGGAGATTCGCTTTAAGCATACCTCACTCCAAGTATTGTATAAGTGAATTAATTTCTTTATACAGGGGATATACTAATATTCAGTATATTGAGACTGACTTATACCAGTCTAATTGGTGTTTAACCAAGGAAGGTAAGTGAAAGGTGGTTCTTCAATTAAGGAACGTTATATTGAACGAAAAACCTCCCACCTGATATTAACTGACCTAGCCAATTAGATCGGTGATATTTCAGTGATATTGATTAGTTGTCAGATTGATCCCAGAAACCAACAATCTTAAGACAATTATATATTGAAGTTTCTTACTTCTGTTCTGCTTGAACTTACAGAAAAATGTCTGAAACTAATCAAGATAGCTCTAACAAGACACCAAACATGCAGCTACAAGTTTTGACGCCTACTCCACTTCCTAACCCGAAGCCGGAGAAGTCAGGAAAATTTGACGGCACAGAATTCAAGAGGTGGCAACAGAAGATGCTCTTCTACTTGACCACTCTGCATCTGGCCAAATTCCTACAAGAAGATCCACCAGAACCCGGAACTGATCGGGACTCAGTCCTTGCAGTCGATGCATGGATTCAAGGTAACTTCCTTTGCCGAAACTATGTTTTAAATGGATTGGATGACTCTATTTATAATATCTACAGTCCTATCACAACGGCAAAGCAGTTATGGGTCAGTCTTGACAAGAAGTACAAGACTGAGGATACTGGTACCAAGAAGTTCGTCGTAGGACGATTTCTGAAGTACAAAATGGTGGACAGCAAGGCTGTAATCAGTCAGGTGCAAGAGTTCCAACTTATCTTGCACGAGATAGAAGCTAAAGGTATTATTCTACCTAAAACCTTTCAGTTCAATAGGTTGAAGGAAAAGGCAAGGTCATTCTGAAGTGGACATCTGGAAAAGAGCTTACTCTAAACGATGTGCTACATGTTCCAGATTTTTGCAAGAATCTGATCTCTGGATCAATACTTAGTACGAAAGAATTTAGAATGGTTTTTGAATCAGATAAATTTGTACTTACTAAGGGAGGGATGTATGTGGGAAAGGGTTATCTTGTTGATGGACTTTTTAAAGCCAATATTACAGTGGTAGATAAAAAGTCTATGTATTTATACCCGAAGCTTATAAATAAAGGAAAAACTTCTGTTTATTTACTTGAGTCTCCTACTTTATGGCATGCTAGATTAGGACATGTAAATTATAAGTCTTCAAAGAACTTGTCTAATCTAGGATATATTCCTAAACTCAACTTGGAAGAAATTGCAAGTGTGAGATTTGTGTTGAGGCCAATTTAGCAAAAAATTCATTTCACTCAATTGATCGAAATACATAACCTTTAGGGTTAATTCATAGCGATCTGTGTGACTTGAAGTTTATGCCAACTAGAGGCGATAAAAAGTATTTTATTACTTTTACTGATGACTGTACAAGATACTGTTATGTGTATCTTTTAAACAGTAAGGATGAGGCAATAAATATGTTTATAACATATAAAGCCGAAGTTGAGAATTAACTCAATAAGAATATCAAGATTCTAAAATCCAATAGAGGCAGAGAATATGAATCAAATGATTTTAGTGAGTTATGTGCTAAATTTGGTATAATTCATCAAACAACAGCACCATATACTCCTCAGCAAAATGGAATTGCTGAACGAAAGAACAGAACTATGAAGGAGATGGTCAATTCCATGCTCGTAAGTTTTGGAGCTCCGCAGAACTTATGGGGAGAAGTTCTGTTAACTACAAATTATATTCTAAACAGAATACCCCACAAGAAGTTTGGTCTTATACCAATTGAGTTATGGCATGGAAGGACACCTTCCTACCATTACCTAAAAATGTGGAGGTACCTTGCAAAGGTACTAGCACCATTACCTAAAAAGACTAAGTTGGGAGCAAAAACTATGGACAGCATATACATAGGCTATGCCTTGAATAGTAGTGCCTATAGAGTTCTGGTTCAAAAATCAGAAATACTAGATATTCATGTAAACATGATTATCGAATCTAGAGATACTGTGTTCTTTGAAGACATCTTTCCATACAAACGGGAAGCAGATAAGACTTTTGGGAAAAGAATACATGAGATGGCGTTCAGGGACGAGAGCCCCGAGGAATTGATTTTTAATGCGAAAATTGAACCAAGAAGAAGTCAGAGATCTAGAATCTCAAAATCTTTTGGTTCAGATTTCATAGCATACGCTATTGAAAGCGAACCTTAAACTTTTAAAGAGGCTATGTCTACCCCAGAAATACAAATGTGGAAAGAAGCTATAAATAGCGAAATAGAATCCATACTAAGTAATCATACTTGAAAATTGACAAACTTGCCTCCTGACAGTAAACCAATTGGGTGTAAGTAGATTTTCAAAAGAAAATTAAACCCGATGGATCTATCGATAAGTACAAGGCAAGTTAGTAGCCAAGGGTTATCGACAAAAGGAAGGACTTGACTACTTCAATACTTATTCACCAGTAACAAGAATAACCTCCATTCGGATGTTGATTGCAATTGCAGTATTGCATAACTTAGATATCCATCAAATGGATGTCAAGACTGCATTCTTAAATGGTGAATTAAATGAAGAAATATATATGGAGCAACCTGAAGGATTTATAGTCAAGGGCCAAGAACACAAAGTGTGTAAATTGGTAAAATCGGTCTAAAGCAGGCTCCAACACAATGGCATGAGAAATTTGATAGTGTCATGATCAAAGATGGATTCACTATCAATGAATGCGATAAGTGTGTTTACACTAAAACAGTTGAAAATGCATGTATCATTGTTTGTCTTTATGTAGACGACATGTTGATACTTGGGACTAATATTGAAATTATTAAGTCCACTAAAAGAATGTTATCTAACAGTTTTGACATGAAGGATCTGAGGGTTACTTATGTAATTTTAGGAATTAAAATCACCAGAACACCAGATGGAATCAGTCTATCTCAATCTCACTACGTGGATAAAACGATAGAAAGATTCAAGGATCATGGGATAAAAGAGAATACTAATCCTTTTCTCTCACACATCCACCTTCATAAGAATACAAGAACTGAAATACGCCAGTTGGAGTATTCTCAGATTATCAAAAGTCTAATGTATTTGATGAATTACACTAAACCCGATGTTGCTTACGATGTAAGCAAGTTAAGCAGATACACTAGCAATCCTAGTGATCAACATTGGACTGCTCTACTATGAGTATTAGGTTACGTATCACATACCAAGGAATATGCCTTGAGATATGGACAATATCCACCTGTACTTGAAGGATACAGTGATGCTAATTAGATTGCAGATTCTGAGGAATCAAAATCAACTAGCGGATACGTATTTACTCTAGGAGGAGCAGCGGTATCCTGAAAATCTTCCAAGCAAACATGTATTGCCCGTTCCACTATGGAATCGGAATTCATAGCCTTAGATAAGGCCAGAGAAGAAGCAGAATGATTTCGATAATTTTTTGAAGATATACCATTATGGCAAAAGCTAGTGCCCGCTATATGCATACACTGCGATAATCAAGCAGCTATATCTAGGGCATAAAATATTATATACAACGGTAAGTCTAGACATATTCGTCGTAGACATAATACTGTAAAGGATTTGCTCTCAAATGGAATTATCTCTATTGACTTTGTCTCGTCAAAAGATAATTTAGCGGATCCTCTTACTAAAGGTTTAAGTAGAGAGCGTATAAACTGCGCATCGAGGGGAATGGGTCTAAAAAGCCTAACCTTACCGAGTCAGCTTAATGGAAACCTCACTTAGCGACTGGAGATCCCACGGACTAAGTTCAAGAGGAAAAACTAGTTATGATTGACTCAGCAAGTAAGCACTTGGGAGCTTGACTCTAATCCATTCTTAAGGTGCACATAAGTGCTTTTCTACAAGTGAATTAAGGATAAGCTTAACGCTTTTAATGATGCCTATATCGTGGTACTAAACAAGTGGAGTAGAGTAGACTACTCTTAATAGGACGATCACCTATGTGAGTATATAGTTGGGTCGGCTCTTTAGAAATTTCTATGGAGGCTGTTGTTCCCTAAAGATACTCTCTGAAACCAAGAATGTCCAGGGCCAAAATGGACACAACCGAGAACCAAAGTTGATTTGGAAAGTCACTGTGTAAAACTTATTGACTTGACTTACACTAACAGCTAACAGTTCAAGACCTAGTTCACTGATTAGCTAGTAAGTCCTATAAAGCTTTCACTATGGAAGGTTCAAGACCTAGTTCACCTATCCTGATGCAGTTTCTTTTCTAAAGTACCTTTCACAATAGAGTCAATCTCTTTGTGTGTCAGTTCCTTGAATCTCCATTCGTTGTGGGGGATTGTTGGGAATATGAAGAATATATGTGAACCTTTGAATTGAATTATGGCGAGATTCGTTGATCGAATCAATTGGATGATGATTGGAGTGTGTTCTCCTTCCATTGGGGATGAACGTGGTATATTCACATGTTCAATTCTGACATCGAATGAATGAGATATTCAAGTCTAAAGATTGCCTAATTCAAAGCCAAAATGGGACTAAAAGTAGCTAAAGACATTTAGTCCCATATTGACCATGGGATGGAAGTTTGTAGTGTTTAAATAGAGAAAATTGGGAACAAATGGCGTGCCCTTTAGGTACTTGGAGTTTTCGCGTGCGATTGGGAGGAAACCATGCCCGCACATGCGCACGCGCGCGCAGCCGCTTGCGGCGGCGGCCGGCAGGCCGGTACCGGGCTCGGGCTGGGGACCGGGTCCGGGTCCGGGTTTGGGTTCCCTACCCGGCCTGGTTCTTTTTGAACCGGGTCTCACGGATATGGGTTGCGCGGAGCATACCTGCTCCGCTATCTGGATCCGAACCGCCCCGCCAACGGCTGTCTGTAAACCATCGCGGCAGTTGGGCGGTTGCGGCGACTGAACCGAACCGTTGCAACGGTTTAGACCAAACCGTTGCAACTGTTGGTTGGATTCGGACCAAATTACCCCTCCCGAAGCGCTATAAATAGCGCTCCGTTTTCTCAATTTAAGACACACCAACACAACAAGAAACAACACAACAAGAAAGAAATCTGCCTTCTAAACTTAGTCTGAAGGAGATCCTCTCTTTCTCTCTCTCTCAGTCTTGAAGTGACTTCCAAATAGGAAGTGGGAAATCAGTAACTCGGTTTCCGAGGCGGCTTCCAAAAGAGATTCTGCAAAAATTCGTTCTGAAAGAGGGCTCAAAAAATTCAACAGATTCTTTAATCGAATTATTGTCTGAATCTGGGACTTCCGAAGAAGAATATTCTTCTACCTTCCTTCTTCCTCTACAGTGGGTGCTCCTCCAAAGTAAAGGCAAATATTCTCCCAAAATTTGTCTTTGTCCCACTGCTTCAATAATCCTGTGAAGGTACTGGATAACTATGGTTCGACCGTACGTTGATTTGGTAGTGCTATTCAAATACCATGAAGGAGTGTTGTATCTTGGGAGACCAGCGTCCAATAACCGTTAGCACCGGTGCGGGGGACGTAATTGTCTTAAGGAGATTCGCTTTAAGCGTACCTCACTCCAAGTACTGTATAAGTGAATTAATTTCTTTATACAGGGGATATATTGATATTCAGTATATTGAGACTGATTTATACCAGTCTAATTGGTGTTTAACAAGGAAGGTAATGGAAAGGTGGTTCTTAAATTAAGGAACGTTCTATTGAACGGAAAACCTCCCACCTGATATTAACCGACCTGGCCAATTGATCGGTGATATTTCAGTGATATTGATTAGTTGTCAGATTGATCCCAGAAACCAACAACGATAACATATTTTAAACCATGTTTCTCCATTATGCAAATTCAACGAAAAATCCTAAAGAAAGAAGTATTAACAGTTAAATAAAACTAAAACTGATATTGAAATAATTCTTTCAGAAAAATTAGGAAAAAGAAATATAGAAGCATGTTTAAATTAGTTAAAGAATAGCGTTAAGTGTAGAAATCCTCAAAAAGTATTCCGAAGAAAAATAAAACCACTTACATTTTCAATTCACAACCGCACCCTCCTATTTCTTTTATTTTTGGACGAAAATGTCTCTCTAGGAGCTCCCGAAGTTTCAAAATATCTAAAGTTTTCCTTATTAGATATATCAATGACTACACGTGGCTCATCTGAAACACGTGATCCATATGAAAAAAACCTTCATGAAATTAACCAGATCCTAAAATCTCTCCATGATTATAGGAATACATGAGACTCATAGGACTCATGCATCATGTGTTTCTCATTCTCTCTTTCTCAATCAATGTTTCCTATTTTTTTTAAGGGAGAGAGGAGATAGAGGAGATAAAAGGAATTAGAGGAGTTTTTTAAACTCATCAGGAAGATAATGCAGAGATCGGAAGTCAAAAGGAGGAAGAACAGGAATACTTTGCAGGCCAAGACAGAACCCGGTCAACCGCCCTGTCGACTGGTGTGTACAACATGCACAGAAATGGCCCGGTCGACCGTGGCAAAGGAACGGTCGACCGGAGCGGTCGACTGACTGAATGACACAAACTCTCAGTTGGTCCCGGTTGACCGGGCCGGTCGACCGAGGACAAGGGTCGGTCGACCTGCCGATCGGTTGACAGACGCGTTCTATTATCCTTTCAGGTTCCGGACTCCTTATCTGTTTTGGGGTCGAATCCAATTGGGGTTTTTAATATCCCTGGGACTCTCTGGTTATAAATATGGGTTAGAGTCCTCATGAATTGTATCCCACTGAAAATCTCCCTTGAAAATTCCTTGAAGTAAGGAGCGAGTTGTAATTGATTGTTGGATCAGTAAAATCTCTCTTACCCCGAGACGTATGCAAATTGTCGTACCTTGTTAAATATTGTGTTGGCTTATTTTCTCTCTTGTTTCTCTATTCTTGTCGTGTGGGTATTTCTCTTGCGCGTCTATCTCTATTGATGGATTCTTCATTGGTTATTGACTTGCGCGCAACAAGTGGTATTAGAGCATCCCAGGTTCATCGTGGGATCGTGTATTGATTCCACGAGCATTGGTTGCTGTTTGGCAGAGATCGTGTGTGGATCTCGGAGCAGGATTGAGACTGTTTGTGGGATCATGTGTCGATCTCAAAACAGTGTTTGGATTGCTCGAGGAATCAATGTGGAGGAGTAGCTTGCTTCGGAAACTCTTCGAGAGTTTCACTTTGAAGTAAAGATCCTATCTTTATCTAGTTTATTTGATCAACTCCATTTGCTTTCACATTATTTTAAGAAATCAGCTGAGAAGATGGCTGGAGATAGTACATTTACGATGAAATTCATGAATCCACATCCCTTGAGGATTGGTGTAGTGAAGTTTGACGGTAAGAACAACTTCGGTTTGTGGAGATGTGAGGTGATGGATGCATTGACGGTATCAAACCTCGAAGACACTTTACGGTTGGAGAAAAAATGCAATTCTACCACTGAAGAAGATTGGGATAAGATGAATTGTTTGATCGTGGGGAAACCAGCGCTCGAAAATGTGTATTTATGAAATCAATGAAATTATGTATGTGCTAATGTTCCCTCGATACTTCCGTTATAGCATTAGCTCAACGGGTCGAATCCACAAGGATGGGAGGTGATAGAAGCATTAATAGTTTTTTTCACGTGTTATGTTAACAAGTCTTCTTTGTTAAAAGAATAAGAAAAAGAAGAAAGAAAAGGAAATTCAGAAGTGATAAATGGAGAAGGCGATAAAACGAGGATGTGAAAACGAAAGAGAAATGGTTTGAAAACAAAAAAGAAAAGAAGATGAAGCTTGTGGTAAAGAAAATGAAAATAAAGGTGAACAACGAAGATGGTGAAAACAACGTTGAAAAGATAAAAGAAGAGTTTTGAAATTGATTTTTAAAATAAGATAAAAGAAAACTCATGACTGCTAACTACTAATTGCTCCACTAACCATGTTAACCTATTAGTGATATTGCCTCACATGGTTCCTTGGCCATCACTAATCCTTGGCTTCAAGAGACGATACAGAGCATGGCTCATAAGATTATTTTTCAACATTCAAACAACACATCCATACCACACAACAAGTTGCAAGCTACTATTAATTCATCAAAACTGGTTAGAGGTGAGCATGAAATAATGAAGACATTGCAAGTTAGAAAGTTAGTGGGTTAAGTGTTAGAATGTTAGAATGTTAGAATGCATTATCATGAGCCATCAATGGCTCTTGCAAGAGCAAGGCCTTGTAGAGGCTATTAGATTCATGTGGATTATCAAGTAAGTAGTTAGATGGTTAGTGGTTAGATTGCCATGAGAAGAAAAAATTAGCCAAACATCATGTAGAAGATGAAGAAGATTACAATGGAGAAAAAATGAGACACCTTTACATAGATTGTCACCATCTATTACATCAATCTCTCTCTTTCTCTCTCTGAATCTCTCTGCCCTAATACATGATCTAAAAAGAAATAAAAATACAAAAGAAAAGAAGAAGAACACCTACACTATCCTACACTAAAAGATAGAAAAACTAGCCTAATTCTAAATTTACTTCCGTTTCAAGCCTCTGCAGGGGTTTTTATAGGCAAAGAGGTTTCTAGAAGACAAGACGAGGCCACACGTCGAAAATCGACTCATGGGCCCACCACTTTGCCCCAAAAAACGCGACAAATGCCACGTTTTCGCGGCAATACCAGGGACCTAGGTCCCTGGTTTTGGTGCGTGGGTTCATGGCGCTTTGGGGACTTTCTAGATATGCTCAGATTCGGTTAATTTTGTCCAAATTTGTGTCAAACACCTGCAAGGGTTTAGGTTTAATGTATCTTCTAAAAACTCCCTTGCTTGGCCTCCAAGAAATGCCGATCTAATTACCCGAAAATGGGTTTAATTAAGCTCTTATTACCCTTTTCCCCTCCTTGTCTTGATTATCTGCAAGAGAGACCAAAACACGGTTTAGACTAACATTTTATTCAAAAATCAGTTGGGAAATGCGATATAATAATGCAGAACTGTAGACTAAAGCCCAGTATATTTGGTTGGTTCATATTGTAAAAAATTGGGTTGGAATTATCCGAAATAAATAGGGTCGGTGTGAAATATAGATTCATATTAGGATTGAAAGAATTGTTATTGTTGAATTCCATTTCACAAATAATCACAAACAAAAAAGAAAAAGCAAACAACAGACAAAAAGAAATAAAATGAAAATCAAGCCTATAATAGGGTTAACCTAGACCTATACGACTCCTAACTGGTCGATTATCCGGGGGAGGTTGTTACTTGAATCAACCACGAGCTAATCGGCCAGGTAGGGGCAAAATACGGTGGGAGATATCCGTGTGTAAGCAATGGGCCTTAATTACGCCAAATCACAGTATCTTCGAGGCGTAACCTCTTAATCTCCAACCTTAGACACCGATTTCACAAGAGTAAGATTCAAACAAGTTCCACCCTCGGTCTATCTCTTAATGAGTTCGAAATGTCCCTAGGAGCCAACGTCTATCAATTTTTATTAGGGCTTGGGTTGTGTGAGTGGGGAGGTGATTTTGGGCTAAGGAAGGGTGATGAAATCCCCACCGTATCTTGTATGGGTTTTGCCCTTAATTTCAATTCGTGCAAGTGTGCAATATAGATAAGAATATAACACAAAGCGAGTAAATCACCCACGTGTTTTTCTTATGTTATATGCAATGCCATATGTACACCTAAGTCCAGATCATAACAACAGAACAAAATACAATATATTGGAATTGAATTGACACGTGACTAAATGCAAATATCTAAACCGTTTTTAAAGCGTCTAAATACCGTATTTTAGTTTTTTAATTATTACAATGTGTAGGCAATCAAGACAGATAATTAGCAGAAGAATACAAAATATATGCAACTTGCAAATTCCCTACAAAAGATGAAGTCACAATGCCAAAAAATTATCACGTTTTCGCGGTTATTCTTTGATTTCCACGGCACAATTAGGGAAGCAGGGTCTCTGCTTTCAAGAGCAGGTATATGCAAGCAAGACTATACTTCTATAATGCTAAGTTTTTGTAAAGATTGACCTGCACACCAAAACAGAGGAGAAAATGTTAACAAAAACGTGAGTTTAAACCATTCCCATCCCCGACAACGGTGCTAAAAATTTGATCGTGGTGAAACCAGCACTCAAAAATGTGTATTTATGAAATCAATGAAATTATGTATGTGCTAATATTTTCTTGATACTTCTGTTATACCATTGGCTCAACGGGTCGAATCCACAGGGACGGGAGGCGATAGAAGCATTAACAGCTTTTATTCACGTGTTATGTTAACAAGTCTTCTTTGTTAAAAGAATGAAAAAAAGAAGAAAGGAAAGAAAATTGAGAAGTGATAGATGGAGAAGGCGATAAAATAGCGATGTGAAAACGAAAGAGAAGTGGTTTGAAAAATAAAATAGAAAAGAAGATGAAGCTTGTGGTAAAGAAAATGAAAATAAAGGTGAACAACGAAGATAGTAAAAACAACAATGAAATGATAAAAGAAGAGTTTTGAAATTGATTTTTAAAACAAGATAAAAGAAAACTCATGGCTACTAACTACTATTTGCTTCACTAATCATGCTAACCTCTTAGTGATAGTTGCCTCACATGGATCCTTGGCCATCACTAATCCTTGGCTTCATGAGACGATACAGAGCATGGCTCATAAGATTGTTCTTCTACATTCAAATAACACATCCATGCCACACAACAAGTTACAAGTTACTATTAATTCATCAAAATCGGTTAGAGGTGAGCATGAAATAAAGAAGATATTGCAAGTTAGCAAGTTAGTGGGTTAGGTGTTAGAATGTTAGAATGTTAGAATCCATCAACATGAGCCATCAATGGCTCTTGCAAGAGCAAGGCCTTGTAGAGGCTATTAGATTCATGTGAATTATCAAGTAAGTGCTTAGATGGTTAGTGGTTAGCAGTTAGATTGCCATGAGAAGAAGAAATTAGCCAAGTATCATGTATAAGATGGAAAAGATTATAATGGAGAAGAAAGGAAACACCTTTACATAGATTGTTACCATCTATTACATCAATCTCTCTCTTTCTCTCTCTGAATCTCTCTGCCTTATTACATGATCTAAAAAAAATGAAAAGACAAAAGAAAGAAAGAGGAACACCTACACTACCCTACACTAAAAGATAGAAAACCTAGCCTAATTCTAAATCTGCTCCCGTTTCAGGCCTCTGCAGAGGTTTTTATAGGCAAAAGAAGTTTCTAAAAGATGAGACGGGGCTACGCGTCAAAAATCGATGCGTGGGCCTACCACTTTGCCGCTGAAACGCAGAAAATGCTGTGTTTTCGCGGCAATACCAGGGACCTATGTCCCTAGTTTTGGTGCGTGGATTGGTGCGTAGGTTCATGGCGCTTCGGGGACTTTCTAGATATGCTCAGATTCGGTTAATTTCGTCCAGATTTGCGTCAGACACCCGCAAGGGTCTAGGTTCAATGCATCTTCTAGAAACTTCTTACTTGGCCTCCAAGAAATACGGATTTAATTACCAAAAAATGGGTTTAATTAAGCTTTTATTATTCTTTTGACCTCCTTATCTTGATTATCTGCAAGAGAGACCAAAACACGATTTAAACCGACATTTTATTCATAAATCAGTAGGAAAATGCGATATAATAATGCAGAATTATAGACTAATCAAACGGCGTGTGACTTGATCAGGTTTTGTTTGAAATAAGACATCAAGTATCATGTGTTGCATGAAACATCTGCTAGGCAGCTGTGGGAGATCTTGAAGAAAAGATATCTGACGAAAAGCATCAAATCGCGGTTGCGGTTAAGAGAAAGTTTTATCGTTTCCAGATGAAGAAGGGAATCTCTATAGATGAACACATGAATATCTACACAAACCTTCTTACAGACCTGGTTAGTATGGATCTAAAGATCAATAAAGAGGATAAGGCGGTAATTTTATTGAATTCTTATCCTGAAGAAGAGTATAAGATCTTTACTCTTACATTGATCAATGAAAGAAAATCCCTTAACTACAATGAGGTGTCTGCTGTTTTTGTGAATTATGAAGTAAGGAGGCAGGACTGAGTGTCTTCTTCAGGGAGCACAACTGCAGAGGTGTTGGCAGTAAGAGGCAGGACTTTCAATCAGAATGGCAGAGGTGATCAGGGAAGATCGAAGTCCAGATTAGGTTTTAGAGATCTGAAGAAGAACTAGTCTGCCTTATGTAAGGAGCTAGGGCAATGAAAGATTGATTGTCTGAAGATCAAAGGTAAGAAGAAGGAGTCGATGACTGAGGCAAATCTCGCACAGGTGGTCAGTACTCATGCGAGTACTTCACAGGCGGATGGGTCGGACTAAGACTAATCAGTATTCTCTTTCTCTGTTACTACTCCTATTGTTGGTTACTCAGATAATTCTGAGTGGATCTTAGATACAGGAGCTACCTATCATGTGTGCCCAAACAGGGACAGGTTTCTAGCTTTGAGAAGCTAGATGGATGTTTCACTGTCATGAGTGATGATCATTCGTGTAATGTAGAAGGGATGGGTACAGTCCGTATCAAAATGGATGATAGGATAGTACAAGAATTGAAAGAAGTGAGGTATGTACCTCAACTCAAAAGGAATCGTATCTCAGTTGGTACTTTAGAAATGTTGGGTCTTGTGGTATCTATACGAGATGGTGCTCTCAAGATGACCAAAGGCTCCATGGTGGCTATGAAGGGCATCCGTTGGAAATATCTCTATTACTTGAAGGGTTGTATAGTTACAGATCAGGTGAAGACTTCTATTTCTTCATATAATATTTTCACACAGCTCTGGCAGATGAGGCTCGGATACGGAGGAGAAAAGTCTTTACAAGCTCCATCAATGAAGGGATCATTGGAAGGTGCATCTACCTGCAACATGGAATTGGGTATACACGGCGTTCTGGACAAGAAGAAGGTGAAATTCAGTACCACTACTCGCCACTCTGAAGGTCTTCTTGATTGTGTTCACGAAAGTACTTGTGGACCTGCTAAGACTGCATCGCTTGGAGATCATAGGTACTTTGTCTCTTTTATTGATAATTTATCTAGACATTGTTAGATATATCCCATGAGATAAAGGTTTGAAGCTCTAGGTATGTTGGTGAAGTGAAAAGATATGATGGAGAAGCAGACTAGTTGGAAGATTAAGGAGCTACAAATTGATAATGTTAAAAGATCAAGAACCAATTCCTACAATTTGGCCAGACACTAGTATTGGTACTCACTTCACAGATGAAATACATGAGTTGGCTAAGGAGATCAACAGTTCCTTACTGGAGAAGGCTCAATATTTGCTGTCAATGCACAATTAAACAAATTCTTTTGGGTTGAGGCGATTGTATATGCTAGCCATCTCATAAATGGATTGTCATCAACTGTGATAAGAGGTAAAACTCTACTAGAAGTTTGGTTTGAGAAGGCTGCTCAAGGGCATAGTTTGCTATGAGAATTTGGAAGTCCGGCCTACTTTAGTGCTAAAGATGACAAGGTGAATCCGTGAGTAAAGAAGTTTGTGTTTTTGGGTGTCAAAAGAAATATGAAAGGCTAAAGGTTATGGCCTGAAAATAAGAAGATCGTGTTTAGTCAGCATGTCAGCTTTGATGAGACTTTAGTGTTGAAGTCTACTGTCTCTCAGTGTAATATCCCTAGTTAGTAATACTGTATCTTTATTTTTCTAAAGTATTTAATTTAATTTACGAATCATTATTATTATTAATTAACTTGATTGATAGTTATTATTCTTAAATCTACAAAATTATTTTTAAGATAGTAAATGACATTTTGGCTTTATATACTATTACCATCATTGTTATCAATTATTACTATTAGTGTTATTATTATTAATATTGTCAGGTGCTCGATGAGACCATACATATTGCGAGGAGTTTTGGGTCTCTCTCTGATTCTGGTATTCTCATCTCTCTTATCTTCCTATTATTTCCTGATTCTGTCTTTATCGCATCCAGTTGCCATTTTCTTTCCTTTATTCATCTGTTATCATTGTGTTAGATATTTATATGTCATATTGCAGTGATATTGATTTATCGTAGTAGATTTTGAAACTTGTTCAGGCTACTTTAGGCTTAGCGCGTATACGTGAGGTTTTTCCTTGCGTATATGCGTTGCCGACTCTCGTCGCGTCTCCGCTTCAGCGTATTTTGGGAAGCGGGGTGTGACACTCAGCAAGTGGAGAGACTGAAGAACAAGGATGTATCACAGCGGGTAGAGGTTGATGCTACTCCACCATCTCCAGTTGGTTCGGTATCAGTGAGGACTTCACCGGATGTGACACCGGGTAGAGATCATTTAGCCAGTTTTGATGTTGAACAGGTTGAAGATATTGATGAGAATGTAGAATTATTTGCAGCAATTGGAACCAAGATAAAACTATGAAAATGGGTAAAGAAGGATGAATTTCAAGGTTGTGACCACGACAAACTCAAGTTGGAGGCCATTGTTCTCCATGACGGTAGTAAGGAGATTCATATGACTCAGCCAGATCGGTTCGCTGCTAAAGATTCAGTCATAAGTGCTTAAGTTTGATGGAGTTCATTTCAATGAAATATGGTGGGCTTGATCTCTTGTGCAAGGTACGTAGGCAGCCGTACAGGCGCAGCCATTTGGTGATGCAACCTGTATGAAGCTATATGGTGTATTTGGGTTCTCGAGAAACTGATTAGGATTTCACGTAGAGGTGAAGAGTTGGACTTCACATAAAGGTGATGTGTTGTGATCTCATTGAACGTTTAATCTTCTGGTGAGAAGATGGTTGAGCTTGCATAAGAGGGTGTGCATCCAGTTTGTTGAAACCGACGATGGTGTATGGTGTGCTCTACTCAGATTTGGTTGGATCATTTTATAGACATATGGACTGGAGAGAGCCAGTCAGTTGGAGAGTCAGTGTTGGCTCATGAAGGGTTCTTCTTAAGGTCATTTGGAATAAAGTTCCATGAAGTTGCTGAGCTGTAGATACATTCATTGGTCAGCTCATATGATATTTCTCTTCAGGTGGAGTGATGGAAAGGCATGTATGGTGCATTCAGTTTGGATAGCTGAGCTGAAGTTAGAAGCTTACAATTGATATTGGAGTTTGGTGAGAGTTCAGGTGGCAACGACAAACTCAATTTGGATCAAGTGAGATCAGTGAAAATCAATTACACTTGCTGGCCATTCGTTTGAAAGAACATGCTTCGTCTGTTAGCTAAGTTGAGATCGTGTATCGACTTCGCCGAGATCGTGTGTCAATTTCGTTCAGAGCGCTCAAGCCGAGAAGCCGATTTTGCCATATGTTCGTTGGAGTTCGGCTCAAATTTGAAAAATCTTCACCGATATGGAGAATTGTAGGGAGAGAGGAGATAAAAGGGATCGGAAGATTTCTTTAAACTCATCAGGAAGATAGCGCAGAGATCGGAATTTAAAAGGAGCAAGAACAGGAACTCGTTGCAGGTCAAGACAGAACCCGATCGACCGCTCGATCGACCGGTGTGCACGATATTCACAGACATGGCCTGATCGACCGCCCGGTTGACCGCGACAAAGGAACGGTCGACTGGAGCGGCCGACCGACTGAATGGTACAAACTCTCGGTTGGTCCCGGTCGACCAAGGACAAGGGTCGGTCGACCGACATATGCGTTCTATTATCCTTTCAGGATTTAGACTCCTTTTCTGTTTTGGGGTCAAATCCAATTGGGGTTTCTTAAATTCCTGAGACTCTCTGGCTATATATATGAGTTAGAGCCCTCATGAATTGTATCCCACTAAAAATCTCCCTTGCAAATTCCTTGAAGTAAGGAACAAATTGTAATTGATTGTTGAATCAATAAAATCTCTTTCTCGCTTGCCCCGAGGACGTAGGCAAATTGTCGAACCTCGTTAAATATTGTGTTGGCTTACTTTCTCTCTTATTTCTCTGTTCTTATCATGTGGGTATTTCTCCTGCGTGTCTATCTCTATTGGTGGATTTCTCATTGGTTGTTGCCTCGCGCGCAATAGTAATGATGTAATAATCATCAACCGCTTCAGAATATGAAATTATGCCAAATTGTTACGTAAAAAAAGTGTTCTTTTATAATTGAACTTGTTTCTTTTGGAAGTAATGAATTTTGTTTTGCCCTCTCTTCAAAGATTTTCTGACTCAAGCAAGCAGTTCAGAGTGCATATAGATTTCTGCAACTCAACGGAGTTGTTCTTTGTTTTGTTTTGTTTTTTGTTTTGTATTTTTGAATTTATTTTGAATAATAGGTGTCTCTGTTAGGTGTCCGAACTATATGATTCAAAATGAGGCCGAGAAACTGAAAATTTGTCATCTTTTTCTCTGTTAGTATCAGATGACTAAAAATTTGTCATCTTTTTCTCTGTTAGTATCAGATGACAGAAGATTTTTGTTGTCAGTTTCGACGAGCTCAAAATTTTATTCTTTGATGTAATAAAACTTTAGAGATATAACTTGAAAGCAAAGTAATTTAGATAATTTCAGTGTCGATCCCTTGGGCTTCTTCAATTTCGAGTCAGCTCGAAGCAGGTTCCTCAAGGGCAGAGCTGCCCCTGCTGAGCTGAGGTCTCTCTGTTTCAGTTGGAAAGTTGAACAGTGCAATCCAATCAATCAAAAGTGGGAGCTTGATATTGACGGCCAAATGCCAGAATGTGCCCTGCGCACAGGATGAGCTGATCTCATAAGGCCGCATGTATCGAGCTACCATTCTCGATCAGTGGGCATCCAATCTAACTGATCAAACTCGACCCGCACTCGCTGTGGTGGGGAGCCAAGCGTGACTCCTAAAGCAAGCTCAAATAATGATGACCCAAGTGAACTAGTCATCTTCATTCAGTCCCTCAAAGCCATTGCCAGAGGCCTGCTATCAGGACACTGGACACAGCCAGGCTTTTGCTGCTGTACGCGTGTTAAGTATTTTTATCATGAGTCCTCAGTGTCTGGTTCGAGAGCTTAGCTTCTGCTGACACAACAGAATGATCAGATCTTCTCGAGATCTGCAGATACTTCATGCGTGAAGCGCGTGATCCTCGTGTCTGCACTGTGATTGTTTGTCAGGCCACCAGAAACTAGAAGACAAGGAGTTGATATTGGAGCAGTGATACTTGTGTTTCAAACGTAAGTGGAGCCTATTAGCAATTCATGAATGAAAGGAAAAAAGGGAAAGATCTTTTAAGCATTCAGACAGAAAGAAATCGTACTGTGAGACTAACAAACCTACCCAAAGAGTACATCACAAGTTCGTTGTATTTTCACTCTCCTGCTCTGGTGCACGGCGGAAGAAACATCAGATAAGTTCTTGCAGTTATATCAATGCATACGTATGTCCAGCATTTTAATTATCACAAGTGATGAAAAGTGCTGGCATCAGCCCATCATCACAGACATGGATTGCACTTGTTATTGGTAAATAACCCAAGTAACAACAAATATATCCATCAATGCCCACACTCTCCCCACTCACAAAAGAAAACCAAAAACATCTCTTTCTTCAATCCTGACGACGAACTAGCACTTGTTTAAACACCGGCATCTTTATATGTATACATAGCTCTTTAGCAAAGTATTGGCTAGCGTATTATCATCATTACCATCATGCCCAAATAGTGGGCTTCCATTAAAGCTTCCACCTTTGGGAGATACCTTAGTTTAAGCAAAATACCATACTATAACTAGGATTGCTAAAGTACCCAATACCATCAATACATGCTAGTTAATTCTATTCTAATCAGAAGTTAGTTACTCCCAAGTCTAATGCAATTAGTTTTTTAAGGCAATGGGTGTGTGTGTGTGTGTGTGTGTGGATTGATCAACTTCAAAGGTGTTCTAGTACCTACTCGCGTTGAAATCTTAGTAGTGGGGGAGTATAAAGAGAAGCCAGCGTGTTCGCATTACACTGCTGAGGCCAGTGAGCATGAAAGATCGGAAAAAGTAGGGAAACAAAGTTCTGCAAAGTTGGCTAGCAACTAGATGAGGCCCTGTAAATTACTAGACATAGGAAGGAATCAATTCTGCTCTTCGCTTTCCTCTCTCAATTGAGGCCCCATTCCATCTATTCTCTCGCCTGCGCTTATATATTCTAATAAAAGAGCGTGCGGATGCACGAGGGATTAGATTCTGAGTGGCCACCAAGAGTGCTGCTTCCACCATCTCTAAATGATTGGTCCCAACCCACAAGCATGCTATGTCTTTGGCTTACTGATGGCAGAGTTGGGGTTGCCAGAATTAGTTCAGTGTTTGATCAGCTCTCTAGTCATTTCAAGAAAGGGCATAAAATCTCGCGAGATTAATGATCGATGATCAAACAAGCAATGAAAGGAAATAGATGCCCCTATATTTTGTTCCGTTTTATTTTTTCAGTTTCAAAAGGATGAGTAGTACTGTCATTGCAAGATCAATGAATTTTATATTCAACATGATGCCAGAGAGAATCGATTGACTCTTATTAATGAAGGAAAGGGCATTTTTCACTTCTTTCAACTGCTTTGCTTTTTTTATCTTTCCTCTTAATTTCTTAGTCATGAACAGGAAAGGAACAATTCTAGAAATAGGAGGAGCTCGGCACGTAGCCATGATTCGTACAGCCCAGATATGAAGATTAGAATCATGCTTCGTAGAGTTGCCATTCAAAATGCCTACTGCTGCTAAGTATATATTCTCTTCACAAAAAGCTTGCGATCTATATGCCTCTCATTAATCAAATCCCAGTAAATTAAAGCTCTCTCCCACACTCACACTCACACTCACTCTGCCTCTTCAAAATCCTGCAACAATCTTTACTTTTCGAATCCTTCAGAAAGTGAAAGCTTTATTCTCCAGATAAAAGTAAGCCATGTGGGTGTTATAAAAATCAGACACTAGCTAGGTTGAAGCCATCTTTTTCTGAACTTTTTACAGGCAACAGAGATAATGATCAGACAATCCAATCAATAGGAACCACCAGCAAGGTTTAAAGTGAAAGGCACTTGCTCACAGGATAAGCCATTATAAGCTTACTCTGATACATACGGATGAACTAATTAAAAGTCAATAATTTATTACATGGAGGCTAATCAGAGACCAAGGAGGTTGGAGCTCAAGATGCTGACATGACAGAGGCCAAGAATCCATCAGTCCACAGATTCAAGACTTCCCATCGAATATTTAGGAGCCAGATATGCGAAATTAGAGGAAAAGATTGTGATTCTTCATTTGATTACAGTTTTGCAAGAGGGGAGAGAGTGTAAATTATTAATGATGGAGTTCTTTAATTCCTTGATGATAGTATGGAGTTTGCGAGTGCAAGAATACAGTAGATACGCATGAAGATATAATCACATGTCGACATGACCACTCTAGATTGTCGACAGGCCAACAAAACTATCGATAATAAATTATGGTTCAGGCCTGTCGACAGCAATTTACAGAGAGCAGGGTGCGTTTCAAGCTGTCGATGAGCCTCTTAGGCTGTCGACAATGTTTGGGTTCTGGGCGCATTGAGTATGATTATGAATTTGTATCTGATTCGAATTCAGAGTTTTTGGGTTTTCTTTTCTTCATGGACTATGTGGTTAGATAATAAGGGATATTGTCCCTATGTATTGTATTCTTTAATTAATTGATTAATAAGATCTCTCTCCCCTTCTGCTCCGAGAACATAGGCAATTGTTGAACCTCGTTATATATGTATATTCTGCATATCTTCCTCTCTATTTGTTCTTGCCAATTGATGATTGTTCTGTGACATATTCTGGTGTTTGCACTTAGCTCTCGGCAGGTTCCCAACAAGTGGTATCGGAGCTTTCCAGGTCAACGACGGGGAGTTTTGTTCAGGTGGAGTAAATCGCTTGGGAAACTGTTCGATGGTTTCGTTTGGAGGTAAAAATTTGATCATTATCTATTTGGATTTGTTTTCACTAATTATTTTCCACATTACTTCATTGGAATTGCTGGAAGAGATCACCGGGAATAGTCAATCTGTGGTGAAATGCGTGAATCATCATCCGAAAAAGTTTGATGTGGTGAAGTTAACGACACGAACAATTTTGACATGTAGAGATGAGAGATGATGGATGCGCTGACGACGTCAAACCTCAAAGATGCTCTACTTTTAGAGGAAAGACAAGAGGAGACTTCTAAAAAAGATTAGGATAAGATGAATAGGACGACGTGTGTGGCATCATAAAATCTTGTTTAACATAAGATATAAAGTATCATGTGATGATTGAGATTTCAGCGAAGAAGATATGGGAGATCTTTGAAAGCAAGTACTTGACAAAGAGCATAGAGAATCGCTTACACCTGAAGAGGAGGCTTTATCATTTCCAATTGAAGAAAGTTATCTCGATCGGTGAATATATGAATAACTACACAAGCTTCTTACAGATTTAGTCAATGTGGATATGGTGATCGAACAGGAGGACAAGAAGTTGATTTTGTTGAGTTCTGTTCCTGATGAGGACTACGAGACCTTCGTCCTCACTCTAATCAATGGTTAACAATACCTTGGCTATAATGAAGTTTCTTCTGCTCTTGTAAATCATGAATTGAGAAAGAAGGATAAAAAGTCTTCTAATAGTACATCGGCAGAAGCGTTGATAGTAAGAGGCAAGAGTTTCAGTTGAAAGGGCAAAGGTGATGATGGTTGATCAAAATTCAGAGCGGTTTCAGAGATCTCAAGAAAAATCAGTGTGCCTTCTGCAAAGAGTTAGGGTACTGAAAGGTTAATTGTTCAAGAATCAAAGATAAGAAGAAGGAGTTGAAGTCCGAGGCAAATCTCGCATAGGTGGTCAGTACATAAGCAGGTGGTAATTCACAGGCAGGTGTAGGCTGTCTAAAAATTACTGAAAATTAAACCTAAAACGCAGGTCTCATACCAAACACAAGGGTCGTGTTTCAACCCAAACATGTATCTCACGTCCTTTGTCAAATACGGAGGTCGCGTTCCAACCTCAAATGCAGACTCGCGTCTTTTGTCAAATGCGAAGGTCCTGTTTCAACCTCAGACATGAACCTCGCATCCTTTATCAAATGCCGAGTTCGTATTCCAACCATAGACGCGAACCTCACATTCTGTGCCAAGCGCGATGCTCGTGCTGCTCTTCAAAACACAGACTTCGGGGTCACGTTTTAACATCAAAACACGAGCCTGCGGAGCTTCGCGTTTCAACACAAACGCAAGCCTGAGAAGCTTCACATTTCAACATCAAAGCGAGCCTGTGAGCTCCGCATTCTAACATAGACACGAGCCTATAAGCTCCAAATCTTAACATCAGAGTGAGGTCCGCGTCCAGTGCGAGACCTGCTTTCTGCCGTAACTAACAGCTATGAACTAGGTCAGGTACAACCCATTTTCTCTCCACGTAATGGGACATAAGTCTCTATTATGAAGAGATTTAAAGGTCAGTTATCCCCTTGAAATACCCTATAAATAGTTATGAAAGCTATAGGAAAAAAGGGCGAAACCCAAGAGCGCTGAACTCGAGAGGAGGGCCCCAAGAAGCCAAAGGATAGAGAAGGAGAATCTCTAAAAAGCGCAGTTTATGCTTGATGCTTAGAGCTGGGTAACCACATAAAGCTAAAACTTTAGCGCAAGGCTGCTGAACACACATTATGTTGGAAGAAAAAACTCTACTAACTCGCTGAGTATAAGTTGAGTTTTTAATTTTTTTGATATTTTAGCTACTGATTGAGGTTTCATATCTTACCAGTTAAACGAGAGTAAGAAGATCCAAAGACAAGCTATTGGTTTGGTTTGTTAATGGAGAACAAGATTCACTCTCCACCGCTACATTAAGAACTCAACATTAAATAAAAGGGAGATCCACTCAAAACTCTTTTCTCTTTTGTAATCAAAGATTTTGATCCGTTGTGATTCTCTTTTGCAATCAACAAAGATTTTTATAGTGCCCTTTCAATTTCTTCCAAGGAATAAAAGATGGCGACTCTGCTAGGGAATTTTTTCCTACTGATGAGAAGGCCACAGCGCAAGCCGATCTCAAGCTTTTCAGGTCAACTGTCGAATCGCTCGTCATCAAATTTGATCAAGAGAAGTTCGATCAACTTCTCTCCTCGGACTCCAACGAGACTCGCTCTCAAATCACTTCAAAGACTTTTCAAAGAGAAACACATACGCTTTTTGAAAAGGCAAGTGGCTCAACCTCTCTTGAGGTTCTGACAACCTCCTGGGGAGCCAATATGGCTTGCGACAACGTCTCCCAAGAGATCCGCAAGGCCAGTATCTTGGCTCACGGCTAACTTAGTGACAGAGTCTAATCTTGATGCCAAACTACTCCCATGACTCAGTAAACTCAGTTTGCAAGGGATTCGCATCAACTCTTGCGAGACAAGTGGATTGCTGATCATAAACGAAGACGTCGAGGTCACCATCAGAAAAAAGAAGCTGATGGCAATGCTGTTGGCACTAGGAAGCTCGCATTCAGTCCTGCGTTTCTGCGACAAAACACAATGCTCACATTCGTAAGCTGCGCTTTTCAGCTCCAAAATGTGAAGCCCGCGTTCAGCTGAAGGACATGCCAGAACGCGACCTTCACTTTTCAATTCTAAAACACGAGAGTCATGTTCAGCAGCGACAATGTCAAAATGCGACCTTCTAAGCGTGAGACTCGCGTTCAGCAGGAGGTTGTGTCAGAACGCGACCATCATGTTTCACTTCTAAAACGTGAGTCATGTCCAACCCCAAGTGGCCAAGTTCGGTACTGAACTAAGAAGCCCTCACTTTAATGGGTTCGAGGCTAGTTCTATAGATATCCCTTCAATAAATCTGAGGGACTATTTGACAAGAAAGAGGAACGTTTATCAAATTGTTCCCCAATGCCATTGCGAGCAACTCATCTCTGACGCTGAGTATCTAAATGTGACTTCCAACATGGTGGGTCCAAGCACCACACCAAGTAAGTCGAAGGAAAAGCAACTTGCCCTTAGTTTTAAGGAGTCAGATATTGAACGTTCCTCAGGCTTGAAAGAAATACTGATCAAGCCTGAAGGGATCTACCGACGCACTCGGATCCAAACTGGAGCGATCGCCTCAATCGACTATAATTTGCTGGTTAGAGGGATTGAAGCGAATGATGAGCACTCTGCCATCGCGAAGTTCCATTCATCTAACTCTTATATGGAGACAGAAGTCTTCGATATATGGTTGATATTCTAGAAAAGGTAGTTAGAAAATTTAAGGAGCAAGCTCGAGTGCAACAAGAACAGCATGAGATGCTCTAAACCCCACAAGAGTCTATCAACGATCTCAAGAAGATGGTGGCTCTTTTGCTTAAAAATTCGAAGAAGAAGTCAAAGAGTCCGAAGACTAAAGCTTCTTCCTGCAACAGTATAGGTAAAAGGAAGGATGAAAACTCTACCTCCAAACATTCTGATGTCAATGAGAATAACTTTGGATAAGAAAATCTTGAGTCTTCTTCTTCTGATTAATCAGAGAATTCAGAGGATAACCATATCAAGAGGATGAACGAGCTCGAGAAATGCCTGGAGCTTATCTCAAATCAAAGCAATCCTCAAGAAGTGGTGGTGGTCAGGCCATATTTACTGAGTAGGATTCAGCTCCCTATCTTCCTAGGTTTAAGGCAATAACCTTACAAACCTTTGATTGTAAAGGTTCCCAGAATCAACACATATACTACTTCAAATCCCAATCTGGAATTGTAGTATTGAATGATGCTATTCTGACTCTTTTGTTCATTGGCACTCTCAAGGGGTTGCCTTTGAATGGTTCATGAAGCTTCCTGCTAGCTCTATCAAGATAGACCAACCTTGAGAAGTTTTTCCTGGCGCGATTCTTCAAAGATGACACCAAAGTTTCTGTGCCAACTTTCCTCGCCACAAAGCAGAAGAAAGGAGAGTCAATCAAAGCATTTATAGAGAGATTTCAGAGTATGGCGCTCTGATGCCGAAGTGGTATGATGCAGTTTACATTAGTAGAGACTTGCTGCCACAACCTATAAACCACACTCCTAGCTCAAATAGGAGTAATTCAAAGGCACACTTGAAAGCAGCTAGTCATGCAAGGCGAATGAGCAGAAAACATAGTTGCAAGAGTAGGCCAGGAAAATTACAAGAGCATATAGCATTGAATCTACTAAGCAACGAGGTGATCCGACTTCTACGACTGTCACGTTCAATTGTTATCTCTGAACAATCTAAACCATTCTATCGGTATTTGTCATCCCCATGGAATAAAAACTCCCTAGAAGTACATCATGTACTACTCCAAACAAAAAGTACTATCCATGATCAAGTTAACACCACACCTCTAATCAAATAAGTACTCACAGGGAACGCTAATCTCCTGATAAAACCCTCACAACATTTGTGCTCACTTCCTTAATCCCCAGAGAGTTTTTAAAAGTCACTTCTGAAATTGAAAACACAATAAACTCTGTTCACTTTAAGTGACACAACAATCCAACGCCCTTGATGGCTAAGAATAGAGGAAAAAGTTGGCATTTAAGTCAATGAAAATCCTCAATAACTTATCATGCTGAGAAGAATAGCATAGCTAGCCCAACTCAAACGATAATTAGTAAAAGAAAACCAAATCCGTTGATAGCTGAGGGTTTGTTAAAATTCTTAACGGACCTGATCCCACCGATCCTACCAAAATTCTTACCAATTCTCTTTCATAGAATGGTAAGACCATAAAAAACTACATTTATTTCTCTATTGGAATGAATTACAGATCGAACTTGTCAAATTAATATTATACCTCTGACAGTAAGTCTTCAATATATCCCCAATGATTAAACTTTACTTATCAATTCTCTTTAATAGAATGACAGGTCCACCAATCTCAGTTAAGTTAACACCACAACTCTGACCAAACTAGCTCAAATCATAAAACAAATCTCGGTCAAGTTAACACCACATCTCTGACCAAACTTGCTCATATGTAAGACAAATTTCGGTTAAGTTAACACCACACCTCTGACAAACTTGCTCAAATTATAAGATAAATCTCAGTCAATTTAACGTCACATCTCTAACCAAACTTGCTCACACGCAAGACAAATCTCAGTCAAGTTAACATCACATCTCTGGCCAAACTTGCTTAAATCGCAAGACAAATCCTGATCAAGTTAACATCACATCTCTGAAAGTAATCTTCTCGATTTTCTCAAAAGAAAATGAGAAATTTTCCTGTCGTGTGAACATTACACCTCTGACAAATTAATTTGCTCTAAATCTATCACACTGTTAAGTTAACATTACACCTTTAACATTGATCTCCTCGATTTTCTCAGTGAAAATGAGATCTTTCGATGCTAAATTAATCTGTTACTTCTAGCACACAAAACAAGTCACTGTCAATTAAAAATCACATCTTTGACAGTAACTTCCTCTCTTATTCAGCTTCCCTAGTGAAGTTGTCCAAATTTCAATTGCTAACTTAAACATTATCTCTGGCAATCAAAACTCATCGCTTTAGTATGTCTGATGTTCCAACAGACCTGCTGACTGAGATATGACTTTTGCAAACAGTTTAACAGTATGCTGGTAAAAGACATTGACAGCTCAACATGTTTAATAGTATTCCAGAAATAAACCACCAAACAGAAAAGTTTCAGATTGCGCTTCTAGATTCTTACGGTGATCTTCCATGGAGGCTACAAGTAGCTCAACAATACACTCATGAAGACCAATGACAAGATCAAGCTCTGAACATTTCAAAAGATTGCAATTCCAATTATGAAAGCCCAAGTCAATATAAAATCCAAAGTATTTTTAAATTCGTTTCAATCAACTGTGGAGTTTCGAAAACTTTGAAGGGGGTTTTTTAAGCTGTCTAAAAATTACTGAAGACTAAGCCTCAGATACAGGGTCATGTTTTAACCCAAACGTGAGGGCCGTGTTTCGACCCAAACGCGAACCTCACTTCTTTTGTCAAACGTGGAGGTCGCGTTCCAACCTCTGACGCGGACCTCACATCTTTTATCAAATGCGGAGGTCATATTTCAACCTCAGACGTGAACCTCGCATCCTTTGTCAAATGCAAAGGTCGCGTTCCAACCTCAGACACGAATCTCGCATTCTGTACCAAACGCGATGGTCGTACTGCTCTTCAAAACGTAAATATCAGGGTCACGTTTTAACATCAAAACACGGGTTTGTGAAGCTTCGTGTTTCAACATAAATGCAAGTCTGAGAAGCTTCACATTTCAACTTTAACGCGAACTTATGAGCTCGCGTTCTAATATAGACGCGAGCCTGTGAGCTCCGCGTCTCAACATCAGAGCGAGGTCCGCATCTAGTACAAGGCTCGCATTTTTGCTGTTACTGACAGCCACGAATTTGATCAGTTATAACTCACTTTCTCTCCACATAATGGAGCATAAATCTCAATTATAGAGATATTTAAGGGGACAGTTATCCCTTTGAAAAACCCTATAAATAGTTATTAAAACTAAAAGGAAAAAAGGTGGAACCCAAGAGGGCTGAACTCGAGAGGAGGCCCGAAGAAACCAAAGGCTAGAGGAAGAGAATCCCTAAAAGGCACACTTGATGCTTGATGTTTGGAGTTGGATAACCACAAAAGCTAAAACTTGAGCACGAGACTACTGGATGCACATTGTGTTAGAAGGAAAAACTCTACTAACTCGCTGAGTGCAAGTTGAATTTCTAATCTTTTTGAGATTTTAGCCACTGGTTGAGGTTTCAGACCTTACCAGTGTGCTTTAGACTAGAGCAAGAAGAAGATTCAAAGTCAAAGTACTAGTTCAGTTCGTCAACAGAGAACAAGATTCACTCTCTACTACTACATCAAGAACCCAATATTAAACAAAGGAGAGATCCACTCAAAACTCTTTCCTCTTTTGTAATCGGAGATTTTGGTCTTCTGTAATTCTCTTTTACAATCAACAAAGAATTTTACGGTTCCCTTTCAATTTCTTTCGAGGAACAATAGATGTCAGACTCAGACTCAATGGTATTCTCGTTCTCAATCACTAATCCTACTATAGGCTACTCAGGTGATTCTGAGCGGTTACTGTTGATGATCTATCACCGATCAAATAACAGAGGAACATCAAGTCGAAGACTCAGCAGCAGAAGCGGAAGCATAGAATATCTACCTCTAGAAGCAATCACCACACAACCAAGAAATACAAGATTTAATGTGGTTCGACAATGTGCCTACGTTCACGGGGAGGAGGAAAGAAATATCTATTGAAGAACAAATAAGAGTTACAATGAGATCTCTTTCACAACTCTCAATAGTGAAATTCTAAAATTTCTCTTGAATTTCTTGACACACCTTCAAAAGGCCACTCGTGATGGGTTTATATAGGCACCTCAGATGATCTTAGTCCAACACGAACTCAAATCAACACCTCCTTAAAGAAATAGGAAACATGTATCCAAAGCAAAACAGGAGACACATCCATATTAAAAAACTACCAAAAACCTGAATTCTTCTCCAGTGAATATGAGGCACTCCAAATGCTAACAGTCTCAACCTTGACTCATATTCATTGAGCCTTTCCATAGAAATTAGCCTCTACTTCATTCGCCTTCCTTTCTCCTCCCCCTTTTGTGACTTCACATGGCTCCCTCCTAAAAGGCCGTTCGCCACTTTACCTTTGGAGAACTTTAATGAAGTTCAGAGATGCTCTGAACTTCTCCACGGAGATAGTCTTCATCATCATAACCACTGGATTCTTCTTCGTGCTGATCTTTACCAAATCAATCACCTTATCATCCACGACCCACCGACATATCTTGTGAAATCTCACATCAATGTGCTTCATCCTCTTGTGATACCTATGATCTTTAGCGAGATGAATAGCAGTCTAGCTGTCGCAATTAACCCGAACTGAATCCTGTATGATACTGAATGTCTCAACCAATCCTCTCAAGCATAAAGCTTCTTTGACGCCTCAACTGCAGCTATATATGTTGGCCCAAAGGCCATTAGCCCGATATTTGATGATAACAAACCATATTTAGTTATGTGTTTAACAATCTTGTTTAAAAGAATTTCAGGTTTAAAACAAGTTGAATTGACGGCTCCACATCAAGACTCACAATTTGGACGCCGCTAAAGATTTACATTCCCAAGCCTTGCACGGTAGAAAAGCTTCGGGATCAAAAGAAGAAATTCAAGATTTGTAATTTACTTTTATTTTTAGATATTTTGTCAAAACCTAGATGATAGAGGTAGAATATTTGGGATTGTCACTCACACACACTTAGTATTGCTTCATGGCTTCAAAAGAATTTTTATATCAGAATTTCTAACTTAGTTTTTAGAAATACCATGTTTTGGAAAAACCGTTTTTAGAAAAATAGTTTATCAAAAAAAAAAGGATTTTCACCAAAAATGATCTAACATGTTTGAGTGTTGATCTATGATCATACTCTTAGTTTTATTAGGTCTAGAACCTTATTTACAAATCCTTAAACCAAAATGCTTTAAACCAAAAATTTCCTTTTCCTTCTTTCCAGACTCTATTTTAACAGATCTGACAGAGTCCGGTCGACCGACCTAGTCGACCGACGTGCACGGCTGTGCATGTGTGCACGTCGGCCGACCGCTCGGGTCGACCGAGCACTTGTCAGTGCTCTCTGTTTATTTCAGTCGACCGAGTCGGCCGACCGTTTTCCCCCAACGGTCAGAAATATGACCGTTGGCGGTCGACTGACCCGGTCGACTGGTAGCTGTCAGAAAGTCTGACAGACTCCAACAGCTCTATTTTCTGACAGATTTTGTTGGGATCTCACCCCAACGAATTTCTCTAGCTGTGTAGTTGGTTTTTAATCCACTATAAATAGTGGGTCATTTCAACATGATAAAACAACAATTTTTACAAGATTTACAAGTTTTCAAAAGTCTTTCATTTTAGAAAAGATTTTTCATCAAAGCCAAAATTCCCAAACACCTACTTGAAGCAAATCCCTTACTTCACTCTAGTCATTTGCACTTCACAATCCCAAGTACTATCTCTACATATTGGTTATAGGATTGTGCTAAGTGAGCTTTTGTGATCAAGTGTGATCAATTTTCTTCTTGAGCGAAGTTGTAGAGGCATCGGCCTCAAGCGAGCTAGTGTGCTCCAAGTGGTGTTGCGGCATCACGAGAGATAAGACAAGTGTGTCTTTGTATTGAAGATCCAGTGGGATCAACAATAGTGAAAATCCTTCAAGTGTAAAGGCGGGGACGTAGAGCGTGGCTCGAACCTCGGAAACATATCCTCGTGTTTGCGTTTGCTCAAATTTCTCTAAACTCAATCTCTCTTTATTACTTGCATTATTTATTGCTTTTATCTTGCAAGTGTTTTTAATTTGAGCTTATTGTTTTAAGTAGATTTAAATTTCGCATTATTGCCATATTCCATATAGCCATCACCTATTCACCCCACCTCTAGGTGATTTCAATTGGTATCAGAGCCTAACCCTACTATTTAGTTTAACCACCTTAGGGAGATCCTTGTATTTGGCTATATCATTTTGTTGCATTCTTCATTTGTTGTGCATCTTATTCATTATCCATGGCTTCAATTGATTTTTCTAGCATCAACTCCCCACCCAAGTTTGATGGCTTGAACTTCCCTATTTGGAAGGTCAAGATGAACCTTTTTCTTAAGTCCCTAGGAGTTAGGTTTGCTAGGGCCATAACCAAAGAATTTATAGAAGCTCTCACCGATAAGAGATCATGGTCCGAGGACACCACCAAGGACTATGAGGCCAATACAAGGGCTCAATATGCATTAACCTAAGCCCTTAATGAAGATGACCTCTCACGCATCATAAATTGTAAATCGGCATTTGAGGTTTGGAATGTTTTGATTGTGACTCATGAGAGAACGTCCCAAGTCAAAAGATCTAAGATTGACTTGCTTCGTTCTCAATATGAGAACTTTTATATGCTTGAGAATGAATGCATTGATGACATGCTCACTCGTTTCACCAAAATAACAAATGTTTTATCTTCTTTAGGTGACACGATCAACAATGACCAAAAGATTCGGAAGGTCATTCGAGCTCTTCCCAAAGCTTGGGAAGTCAAGGCAACCACCCTCAAGGAGCTCAACGATCGGGAGGAGATGGACTTCTCCAGCTTCATCGGAAATCTCAAAACGCATGAGATGGAGATGAAAGTAAGAGAAGAAAGGGAGGCACCAAAGAAGAAAGCCCTCGCTTTCAAAGCCACTCCAATCAACCATGACGAGGAAGACTCATCGGAAGACTACGATGAGGACTTTGCCATGCTCATCCGGAAGGTGGGCAAAATGTTCTACAAGAAAGGGAGGCAAAGCAACTTCCGAAGAGGGAAACCTCAAGGAAGATTCGAAAGGAAAAGAGAGGAGCCGGGTCCTTGCTTTCATTGCAAGAAGATCGCACACCTCATTGCCGATTGCCCCGCTCTCCAAGCTACCACCTACAAGAACGGCCCAAAGAAGAAGAAGGCTATGGTGGCCACGTGGGATGATACGGAGTTGGAATCCGAAGAGGAGAACGACGCCGCACACATGTGCTTCATGGCACATGGAGATGATGCTTCTAAGGTAACTCTCGACAACTCCATAGAAGATGATGAATTGACTATGGATGAGTTAGCTCAATTTTTTGAAGAACTCCAACATAGATATGAGATTTCGCAATCTCATAATAAGAAATTAAAAAGAGAAAATGAGTTATTGAAAAATAATATGATATTATTGAAAAAGAGAAAAATGATTTGTCTAATGCTTTTAAGAAAATAAAGATTGATTTTGAAAACTATAAACTAGCTTGTAAAGGAAAAACTTCTATTTCTACATGTAATAAAAATGATTTTTTTGAAATTCAAAAACGGGTTGATGTTTTAGATTCAACTCTTAAAAAATGTGCATTTGACTTAAATAAATTTGCATCTAGATTTCCCAAAGGAGTAACCCAAGGGAAACACACTCACCATGCACGGAAACATGCACACACTCACAAGCATGCTCACATGTATGGTAGTGGTAGGATTTATGTTTGCACGCATTGTGGCCGCAAAGGCCATTTAGAAAAATTTTGTTTTGCTAAACATATCATGAATAATAAACATGTTTGGTTCACCCCGGTACTAATCCTAAAGGACCCAAAAAGATATGGGTACCAAAAGACACACTAAATTTAGTTGAAATAGGTGGGTCTTCATCCTCCAAGACTTAGGGGGAGACGGTGCCCAGGTGGTGGATGCATCAAAGCTCAAAGATCACATCGCGCTTGCATCACTATCATGGAGGCACCTATTTTAGAGAATACCCTCGGTTTGGTAATTTCTCCATTTAAAAGCTTTTATTTTTGTTTATATACATATGCATAGGATTGTTAGTTTACCTTTGTGCTTCATTGATATGTGTTAGTGTAAACTTACATTTCCATCTTGCTTATGTATATGCTTTGTTCTAATTCATGTTATCTTGCTTTATGTCATATTTTTGTTGTGTCCACATATCTAATTTTGATCATATATCTATATACACATTTTGTCAAAAACTAAAATAAATATTTAAAATTCATATTTAAAGCAAATACATTAGAGATGGCAATTGCGCACCTCAACTCATATTTAGAGGGATCTCGAGGATGAAGTTCAGAACCCTTCACCGGGTATTCGGCTTCAACATCTCTAAACTTTTGTTTTTATATAAAAAATAAAAATTAAAATTTCTTGTGTAAATTTTGAAGTTTAAAACATGTTTTAAAATTTTGTATGTTAAAAATATCTTTCTCACTATTTTTCAGACAATTTTAGATTTTTTTTGGGGTCTTTGCTGCTGACAGTTTTTGGGCAAGACCAGCCGACCGAAGCTGAGATCCGGCCGACCGACCTTGCCTGGAAGAATATTTTTATCCTTCTCTGTAGCCGGCCGACCGGTGCGGTCGACCGTTTAGTCTGTCAGAGCTCTCGGGTATTTTCGGCCGACCGCTGCTGTGACCGTTTCACCTGTCAGTGGTCTCGGGTATTTTCGGTCGACCGGACCGGTCGACCGGGCGACGGGAATCTGCTTTTTACCCACCCTATTTAAAGCCATTATCTCTCATTTCTCTCACTTTTCCACCGCCGACTCTTCACTTCCTCTCCCTCAAAAACCCTAACTACTCCATTCCATCTCAATCCAACCCAAATCCAAGCCTAGATCTCTCAAAAATTTCCTGGATCGTCAGTCTCAGGCCTGACTACGTGTATTTTCAAGAAATTTTGGATTTTGGCTTCTTGATCTTCAATCCTTCAAGGTAAAAAATCGTTTTTTTTATCTTGCATCTAATCTTGTTATCTTATCTAGATCTTGTCTTTCATCTAGCTTAGATCAAGCCTTTACCTTGTCTATTTCTTGAATTTTAACCTAGATCTATTTTTTAACCTAAAAATTATGCCTAAAAGATCTAGAGCGGAGAAGGGAAAATCAGTATTCCCTTCTTCTTCATCCACTAGGACTAAACCTCCATTTGTCTCCGATCTAGCAGAAAATCAGTTTATCCTCCTTTCGAGTAGAACTATTATTTCTGGGAGATGTGTTGTCCTTCAAGATTTTGAGCACCTCAATATCCCACAAATATTGAGGAACAATTCATTGGATCGGTTCATGGCTATTAGAGAACAGGTGTACACCTCTCTCATACCCTACTTTTACACTAATCTTACTTATGAGGGAAACCGGGTTAGGTCTAGGGTTCATGGAAGAGACATAGATATCTCTCTCCAAGAATTTGCTGATCTGTTGCATATCTCCTGTGGAGGAGTTGATGTCTACTCCTATGACCTACATGATTTTGTATATCCGGCAGGTGAGTCTGCTCTCACCGCGTCAACTTTACTCCACGGGATGACAACCCCGGCTTAGTGAGGAATGAGGAGGTGAATAAATTCACACTCACCGCTCAAATCCTTACTAAATTTGTATTCTATAACATTCTGCTCAAATCTGGTGAATACAGTCATGCCAGGGGTCCTGTTCCTTTGATTGTCTATTGCCTTCTGAAAGGCATTAAGATAAACATTCCCCGATTCATAATTTCTCACATGACTTCTGATCACGTCCTTGTCCCCACAAGGCACTTACCTTATGGGATGCTCATTTCGTATCTCCTAAAACAACTCAATTTGACCTGTCCTCTGTGAGACCCACAGAACCCTCCGTGAACCTGAACAGCACTCTCTTGAAGAGGATGCAAGTTAGGGTGCGTCATGATGCACCCCAATAGCCTGCAGTTCCTCCTTCTTCCTCTGTTCCAGGGTCTTCATCTATTCCAGGGTCTTCTTCTGCTCCAGGGTCATCTATTCCATCAGACCTTCAGGCCTTCATTTCTTTTGAGCTTCGTACTCAGTTTCAGGAGCATCAGTCTTGGATGACTGCTGAGATCCAGCAACGACTGACCCAGATTTCTGCGGCGGATGCGGCACATCGCGCGGAGATGGACTCTCGTTATCAGGGACTTCGCAATGATATGTCCTAGTTTGCTGATTTCATGCGATACATGGATTCGCAACTTAGTGCACTCTTTGTGAAGTACAACATGCTTGGTCCAGACCCCACGCCATTTGCCCGACCGCTTCCTTCCTCCGGCCCTCCATTTCCAGTTAGGGCCCCTTCTGCTTCTTCAGCACCACAGCCAGGTGTTGCAGCTATTGATCCAGAGGAGGAGGCTTCTGATGATGATGATGATGATGATGATGAGGATGTGAAAATGGCTGCAGGTGATGCTGAGGACGACGATGAGGAGGACGATGATGAGAACGACGACGATGAGGAGTGACTTCCCCTTTTGATGATGTCAAAAAGGGGGAGAGATATTCTTGAGAGACTTCCTTGAGCTTGTATTTTGTATCTTGTATTTTGTATTTTGTTATTTTGGACATGTATTTGTGTTTGTGTGGACATGTGTTTTCTATATGTTTTTATGTCTTGTATGAACATGTGTTTATTGTGTTTATTTATGGCATGAGTTATCTTTTCTGGCATAGACATGTGTATGGTTGTTTATTATTTGTGCCATTTACCTATGCCTGAGTATCCTTTTATTATATGCATGTGTTGAGGGGGAGCTTCACTTGAAGTCTCCACCCAAAATATTTGTAATAACTATGTATGTTTTGTCATCATCAAAAAGGAGGAGATTGTTGGCCCAAAGGCCATTAGCCCGATATTTTGATGATAACAAACCATATTTAGTTATGTATTTAACAATCTTGTTTAAAAGAATTTCAGGTTTAAAACAAGTTGAATTGACGGCTCCACATCAAGACTCACAATTTGGACGCCGCTAAAGATCTGCATTCCAAACCTTGCACGGTAGAAAAGCTTCGGGATCAAAAGAAGAAATTCAAGATTTGTAATTTACTTTTATTTTTTAGATATTTTGTCAAAACCTAGATGATAGAGGTAGAATATTTGAGATTGTCACTCACACACACTTAGTATTTCTTCATGGTTTCAAAAGAATTTTTATATCAGAATTTCTAACTTAGTTTTTAGAAATACCATGTTTTGGAAAAAACCGTTTTTAGAAAAACAGTTTATCAAAAAAAAAAAGATTTTCACCAAAATGATCTAACATGTTTGAGTGTTGATCTATGATCATACTCTTAGTTTATTAGGTCTAGAACCTTATTTACAAATCCTTAAACCAAAATGCTTTAAACCAAAAATTTCCTTTTCCTTCTTTCCAGACTCTGTTTTAACAGATCTGACAGAGTCCGGTCGACCGACCCAGTCGACCGACGTGCACAACTGTGCATGTGTGCACGTCGGCCGACCGCTCGGGTCGATCGGGCACTTGTCAGTGCTCTCTGTTTATTTCGGTCGACCGAGTCGGCCGACCGTTTTTCCCCAACGGTTAGAAATATGACCGTTGGCAGTCGACCGACCCGGTCGACCGGTAGCTGTCAGAAAGTCTGACAGACTCCAACAGCTCTATTTTCTGACAGATTTTGTTGGGATCTCACCCCAACGAATTTCTCTAGCTGCGTAGTTGGTTTTTCATCCACTATAAATAGTGGGTCATTTCAACATGATAAAACAACAATTTTACAAGATTTACAAGTTTTCAAAAGCCTTTCATTTTAGAAAAGATTTTCATCAAAGCCAAAATTCCCAAACACCTACTTGAAGCAAATCCCTCTACTTCACTTTAGTCATTTGTACTTCACAATCCCAAGTACTATCTCTACATATTGGTTATAGGATTGTGCTAAGTGAGCTTTTTGTGATCAAGTGTGATCAATTTTCTTCTTGAGCGAAGTTGTAGAGGCATCGGCCTCAAGCGAGCTAGTGTGCTCCAAGTGGTGTTGCGGCATCACGAGAGATAGGACAAATGTGTCCTTGTATTGAAGATCCAGTGGGATCAACAATAGTGGAAATCCTTCAAGTGTGAAGGCGGGGACGTAGAGCGTGGCTCGAAGCTCGGAAACATATCCTCGTGTTTGCGTTTGCTCAAATTTCTCTAAACTCAATCTCTCTTTATTACTTGCATTATTTATTGTTTTTATCTTGCAAGTGTTTTTAATTTGAGCTTATTATTTTAAGTAGATTTAAATTCCGCATTATTGCCATATTCCATATAGCCATCACCTATTCACCCCCCTCTAGGTGATTTCAATATACTCTGCTTCTGTTATTGAAAGAGCAATTGTATCTTGTAACTCTGCCTTCCAACTAATGGCACACTACTATGAACACGATCTTTGCTGATTAAGATCTTCTACATAGTCTGCATCAACATAGCCTTGTAGTAACCTAGGCTTTCCCGTTTTCAATCTTTGAAACACCAAACCTAGTCATGTAGTCCCACGCAGCTATCGTAGCACCCACTCACTGCTTCCAATGTTACTTTCCTGAATTTTACATGAGCTAACTTACTGTACTAACTGCATAGGCTAAGTCAGGTCTAGTGCAGACTATAGCATACATGAGTGATCCCACCGCATTAGCATATGGTACTCGAGACATCTCTTCCTCCTCTACTGGTGATTGTGGACACTGCTTGGAGGATAATTTGAAGTGACCTGCCAAAAGAGTAGTGACTGGTCTTACTGCTGCCATGTTGAATCTCTCCAACACCTTGAGAACGTAGTTCTCCTGGGATAGCCAAAGTCTTCTGAGCCTATACCTCGAGTGATTTTCATATCTAAGATTTTTTGGCTTCTGCCAAATCCTTCATGTCAGACTCATTCTTGAGCTGAGATTTAAACTTCTGAATATGTGTCTTGTTTCTCGCAGCAATCAGTATATCATCCATATGTAACAGCAAATATGTCAGATCATTACTTTGCTTGAAATAGACACAATTATCATCCTCACATCAGTTGTATTTGGCCTTGATCATGAAAGAGTCAAACCGTTTGTACCACTACCTGGGAGACTACTTAAGTCCATAGAGGGACTTCTTTAGTAGACACACCTTCTTTTCTTTATCTTTCTGAATATAACCTTCAGGTTGTTTCATGTCTATCTTCTCCTCCAACTCACCATGCAGAAACGTTATTTTGACGTCCATATGCTTTAACTCTAGATCGAACTGAGCAACTATCACCAATAACATTCAAATAGATGTATGCTTGACTACAGGAGAGAAGATCTCATTGTAATCAATACCCTCCTTCTGAGCATTTCCTTTAGCAACTAACCTTATTTTGTATTGCTCATTGTCTTTCTTGCGAAAGACCTATCTACAACTTATTGTCCTAGAGTCCTTTGAAAGATCTACTAACATCCATATTTGGTTTCTATCCAAAGACTCCATCTCTTACTTCATGGCTGTAATCCACTTGTCGTGGTCATCTGCCTCGACCTCTTTCCTGTAACTGTCAGGATCTCCTATTTCTGTTACTAATATGAAAGAGACATGATTTTTATCCCAACCATACCTTCTTGGTGGCACCGTAACTCTGACTAACCACCTCAACAGTCTAGATTGCTTTTGAGTAGCCTCCATCAGAATCTGAGGAGTCCTCTTCTGACCCTTTAGGCCTTTTAGGGCTATCTGAAAACTTGATTTTCTTTTCCTGAGTGTCTGCTGCCGAACTGTTTAAAACTCCACCTTGAGCTTTTCCTCCGTCTCTGACTTTTCTTGCAACATTGAATCTTCGTCAAAGACCACATCTCTGATGGTAAAGGCGCTCCTTTTCTGGGATCCCAAAATTTAAAACCCTTGACTCCTTTGGTGAACCCGATGAAGACATACTTCTTAGAATTGAACTCTAGTTTGTTTCTTTTCTAACTATCAACCAAACTATATACGGGCAACTGAAAATCTGTAAGGTTGAATAGTCCATAGATACTCCTCGCCATATCTCCTATGAGATCTGAAGATCAATAGTTGTTGATGGTGACATATTTACCAGATAACTCGCATGATTCACCACCTCTGCCAAAATTCTTCTGACATTCAGCTTGTAATCTGATACCACGGACACGCTCTGTAAGTGTCCAATTCATGCTCTCTGCTACTCTATTTTGTTCTGGTCGCCTGGAATACTTAGCTAGTATTTGATGTCCTTACTTGCTAAGTAGTCTTTGAATTCTTTGGAGATGTAGTCGCCTCCATTATCGGACCTCAAGACTTTCACCTTCTATCTTGTCTAATTTTCGACCAAAGTTTTCCACTCCTTGAACTTCTGAAATACTTTCAATTTTTGCTTCAAGAAGTATACCAAACTTTTCTTGAAAAATCATCTATAAAAGTAACATTGCAGCTAGCACCTCCAATGGATGCTACTGGTGAAGGCTTCCATACATCCGTGTGTGTAAGATCTAGCAAGCCCTTTATCTTGTGTTGATATGTAGAGAAAGCTACTCTACGTTGCCTACCCATAATGCAAAATTTATAAAGATCAAGTTTGCAATATTTGATACCTGGTGGGGCACTCTTTTTGTGTAAAACATGAAGACTTCACTCGCTTTTGTATCCAAGACGCATGTGCCAAAATCTTGTAGTATCATCCTTCTCTATTGTTGCTGAAGTATCACCAATAATAATGCTTCTTGTCAACTTGTACAAGTTTATTGTTCGTTCTCCTTTGAGAATCGTCAGGGAGCCTTTAGTAACTTTGATTGCTTCATCTACACCAGAAAACTTGTCCCCACGAGCTTCCAAAGCTCCCAACAAGAGAAGATTCTTCTTTAAATCCAGAACGTGTCGAACATTCGTGAGGGTTCGAACCTATCCATAAAACATCCCCATACGAATGTTGCCGATGCCAATAGTCTTGCACACGACATCATTTCCTATCAGGACTGAGCCTCCATCATAAGGCTCTTAGTACTGAAGCACTCCCTTTTGGACACATGTGATATATGCACCCCAAGTCAAGTAACCAAGCATCTGAGTATTTATCTTTTCCTGACTCAGCTGTCAAGACATCACATGAATCCTCATCTGCTTCTTCGACAACCCCGTCCACTGGTTTAGCCCTATTTGAATCTTTGCCGCCTTTCCTCTTCAGCATCTCTTTGTATTTCATATAATTTTTCTTATTTTCTTGCAAAAGAAGCAAGAGAGACTGCTAGAAGTCTCTAGATCCCTTTTGGGTCCCCTACTCTTTGCTCTTCCCCTCTAGTCATTGGCAAACAATCCTGAGGCCTCCTCCGTAGAATCTGTCTTCTTTATCAGCTCATTTTTTTTGGAGCATCTGTCTAATATCTTCTAACTCTAAGATGTCCTTACCATACATAATGGAGGTAGCCAAGTGGTCATAACTTGATGGAAGAGAAGAGTTTTGTCTTCTTCTAGTTTAACCTTTAGAGCTAACAAGTCGCTTAAAATCTATTAAAAGCATTAAGATATTGTAGAATAGACATACCTTCCTTCATCCGAAGACTATCTAACTGCTTCTTCATGAAGAGCTTGTTTGACAAACTTTTCGTCATGTACAGGCTCTCCAGCCTACACCAAAGACCAGAAGTTCTCTTTATTCATCACATTGTAGAGGACCTAATCTGATAGGCACAGTATGATCGTCGCCTTTGCGCGAAAGTCGATGACGTTCCACTCATCATCCTCTATCTTTGATGGCTTCTTCTCAATACCAAGCAGGGACTTGTGTGTGCCCTCATTGACGAGTAACAATATTACTCGCATCTTTCACAATAGGAAATTAGACTTCTTGTCGAATTTCTCCACCTCGAACTTGGTTGTCATGGTCGTCTTGCTAGCCATCACTCTGATACCAATTGTTGATGATCTATCACCGATCAAGCAACAGAAGAACACCAAGTCAAAGAATCGGCAGTGGAAGCGAAAGCGTAGAAGATCTACCATTAGCAAGTAATCACCACACAACTAAAAAACACAAGATTTAACATGGTTCCGCAATGTGATCTCTCTCACAACTCCCAATGGAGGAATCCTAAAATTTCTCTTGAATTCTTGACACACTTAAAATGGCCACCCCTGAGGGGTTATATAGGCATCTGGGATGATCCTAGTCCAATATGAACTCAAATCAGCACCTCCTTAGAGAAATAAAAAACCCATATCCAAGCTAAACAAGAGACAGATTCGTATTAGAAAACTGTCAAAAACCTGAATTCTTCTCCAATGAATATGAGACACTCTAAATACTAACAATTACTAGATACAAGTGCTACCTCTCATGTGTGTCCCAATAGGAATTAGTTTTATAGCTTTGAGAAACTAGATGGTTGTTCTGTTGTAATGGGTGATAATCGTCCATGTATTATGAAATAGATAGTACAGTCTTGATCAAGACGTTTGATGAGATGGTACGAGAACTGAGTGAAGTTAGATATGTACCTCAATTGAAGAAAAATCTTATCTCTACTGGTGCCTTGGAAGCATTGGGTCTTAAGATATCACTTAGAAATAGTGTTCTGAAGATGAGTAGAGGCTCGATGGTAGTATTGAAGGGCGTCTGATACAGTAACCTATACGACTTGAAGGGTAGTATGGTTACAAGGCAAGTAGTGACTTTTATCAGTTAAGGTGATGACTGTACACAACTTTGGCACATGATAATTATATATACAGGTGAAAATTCTTTGCTAACTCTAGCAAAGAAAGGTTTGTTGAAAGGTTCCAAGACTTGCAAGTTGAAATTTTGTGAATATTGTGTCATCGGTAAGAAGATCAAGGTGAGTTTTGGCATCGTAATTCATTGCACCGAGGAGATTCTTGGCTATGTTCACGCATATATTTAGGGACCTACCAAGGCATCTATTGGAGGTAACCACTACTTTGTGACTTTTATAGATGATTACTCTAGGCAATGTTGGGTATATACCATGAGGCACAAAAAAAAGTCCTGGGGTTATTTATGGAGTAAAAAAATATGGAGAAGCATATGGGAAGGAAGATCAAAGTACTCTGTTCAGACAATAGTGTAGAGTACATCAGTGATCATTTCTACAGCTATGCCATGATAAGGGCATAAAGAGACACTTCAGTGTGAGAGAAACACTGCAACAAAACGGGGTGACTGTAAGGATGAAGAGAACCTTACTGGAGAAGATTTACTGCATACTATGCAACGCTGGATTATCGAAATCCTTTTGGGCTGAGGCATTGGCATATGCTTGCCATCTCGTTAGCAGGTTGTCTTCGTCTACGATAGGAGGTAAAACTCTTTTGAAAGTTTGGTCGGAAAAAGTTGCTCAGGATTATGACTCGCTTCGGTATTTGGTTGTCTAACCTATTATCATATCAAGATAAGTTGGGTCTGAGAGCGAGGAAAGGAGTATTCTTAAGATTCAAGAAATGCATAAAGGCTACAAATTTTGGGATCCAAAGGACTAATCTTGAGCAGGGATGTTACGTTTGACGAGGCTTTAATGGTGAAGCCTACAAACATCAGGATATCGGAGCTGGTGGAGAGTGATGCTACTCCACCACCTCCAGATAGAACAATATCATTTGAGAACACACCTAAAGTAACGCAGGGTGGCGATCATGTAGCCGATGAGGATGATGAGGATCAAGGACATGCTATGGGTGATGTCTAGGAATTCATTGCAGTTGGAAGAGCCCAAAAAAAATTCACGTAAGCCCAGTTGGCTCACTACTAATATGATCGTGGCCTATGCTCTCCTAGTCATTGAGGAGGGTATCCCATCTACATATAAAAATCAGTTCAGATTCCAAGATATGAAAGGATACCATGATGGAAGAGATGAATTCTCTACATAAGAACGACACTTAAAAACTGTCAGAGTTGCCCAAGGGAAAGTAGGCGATCGGTTGTAAGTAAGGATTTGCAAAGAAACAAAGATCTCTTGATAGTGATATCTTATGCTACAAGGCCAAATTGATAACTAAAGGCTACGCGTAGTGAGAAGGCATTGATTACAATGAGGTATTCTTACCCTTTGTGAAATACTCGTCTATTCGGATTTTTTGGCACTAGTGGCACAATACAAGTTGAATCTTGATCAGATTGATATGAAGACTGCCTTTTTCCATGACGATCTTGAAGAAGAGATCTACATGTCTTAGCTGATGGGGTTCAAGACTGCAAGAAAGAAAATATGATATACAAATTGAAGAAATCTCTTTACAGATTAAAGCAATCACCAAGACATTGGTATAAGCATTTTGACTCCTGCATAAGAGATAAGAGGTACACACGAAGCAATTATAATCTATGTGTGTATTATAATAAGCTACCGAGTGGAGAGTACATCTATTTACTGTTTTATGTGAACAATATGCTCATCACTTCTAAGAGAAGCTCTACAATTGATAAACCAAAGAAAGATTTTTCTTTCGAATTCGAGATGAAGGATCTTGGTGAAGCGAAAAAGATGCTAGGCATGAAAATTGAGTGAGATTAGAAAAGTGGGAAACTTTATTTGATACAAAAGGGGTATTTGAAGAAGGTACTTCAGAAATTCAATATAAACGATGATACAAAGTCTGTAAGTACACTACTGGCCCCTCATTTCAAATTGAAAGCTATAATTCTCTTATAACTAAAGAGCGTGAGTATATGACTCACGTAACCTATGCTAGCGTGATTGGTAGTATGCAATGGTGTATATGAGGCCTGACCTGTCACAAGCCGTCTCAATGATTAGAAGATACATGTACAATCCCGATATGGGGTCAATGGAAGACAGTAAGTGGATTCTACAGTACATCAAAGGTACCATAGACATTGCTTTGAAGTTCGAGAAGGATTTTACAGGTAAGCAGGAGTGTATCAGATACATTGATTCTGATTATGCAAGTGGCCTCGACAAATGCATGTCTACAAGGGAATATGTGTTTACATGGGCCTAAGCATCGATGAGTTGGCACTCTATTCTACAGTCTACCATCTCATTGAATATTATGGAGGCCTAGTATATAGCCATGACGGAGGCTATGAAGGAGGCAATATAGCTTCAAGGATTGCTCAATAATTAGAGGATTGATCAGAAATTATTGAAGATCAACTGTGATAGCAGGAATGTCATCTATTTAGCAAAGAACCAAATTTATCATGCAAGGACGAAGCACATTGAGGTCTCCACTTTATTTAGGAGATTCTTGATGAAGGTGACATCGAGCTAAAAAAGATTCACAAGAAGGATAATCCCGCCGATATGCTTATCAAAGTTGTTCCAGGAGTGAAGTTCAAGCATTGTAAGAAGTTACTCCATATCTTTCCAATTGCTTAGGCTCGGTGGAGTTCATTTGTTGAACTACAGATGGCTTGATCTCCAGGGCAGGGTGTACGCAGGCAACCATATTAGTGCAGCTCGACTGAGTCGACATGGGGCAATGTTGTGTTCAATTCAAATTTGAGAAATCTTCACCGAGGTGGAGAATTATGAGGAGAGAGTGTAAATATTAATGATAAAATTTTTTTTAACTCCTTGATAATAGTACTGAGTTTGCACGGAGTGCTATGATGCAGCAGATACGCAAGAAAATATAGTCACTTATCGACAAGACCGCCCTAGACTATCGACAGGCCAACAAAATTGAATCACGTTCGTAAATCAGATTCAGCAGATGCAACAAGATACGCAAGTAGATACAATTATATTCAAGAACTTCAATCCCATTTGTAAATTAAAAAGCATGGAATCAATCAGCGATACCGGTCGATACCAAATTTAGGAGATTTTGCAAAATAATTCAGAAAAATTCTAGAAAATTGTGAAAAATTTAAAATTTTAAAAATTAATATCTGAAATTGAAACAAGTTCAGTCTAACTAGCAGAAAAATCAAATCAAGCAATTTCACTGGGATTAGGTCTAGGTTCAAACTCAGACTGACTGTAAGTCCACAAAATACGGGTTTGGTACCAAACAATAACAAAAATGATAATAAAAAATTAAATACGAAAAAAATAAAAATGCGAGCAAAAAATTCAAACACGTATGCGAATATGTATTTCAAGAATGGGGTATTACATTCTACCCACCTCACACAAATTTCTTCTCGAAATTTCGATAAGGAGGGAGTTAAACATGAAAAGAATCAGGTTGACAATCATAGCGGGATCAAATGTAGATGACAAGAAAAGATTACTAACTCAGGCTACAAAAATCGAGATAACGGGAAACTGAACAATGAAAAGATGAAAGGATTGCAGAAGTCAAAGGACAGATCAATAGAAAGAAATAAATAACAATATACTTGTGGTTAAAATGTATAGCCAAGACTCATACCCTCCAGCTGCTAATTAATCTCACATTAATCTGTCGTTTGGTTATATTAAAGGTAGGGGAGCCTAAGCTCTGATACCAAGCTGTAACGCCCTGCCCCTCCAAGTACGATGACGCTACTGCAACGTACATATGTAGAGCAAAAATACCCTCACATACGTACGCTAAGCATCAGTACACGCAGGAATCAGAGTACAGAAGTACAGTGGTAATATACATTCTAATTTACATAGTACAAGTATATTATTATCATAAAACGTGATCCAATATTACATAAAAATTACATCACCAGAAAGTATAAAAATATAATTTGCAAGATGATTTTACAAGGTATAAAAGCTGGTTGAAGCTCACGAATAGCAAAAAAAAAAATTCTTGAGAGCTGGTCAAGAGGAGACAAGTCAGGGATGAGATAACTGATCAACTAAGCTACCTCTGCGCCACTCTGATCTCCGCGAAAGGACCCTTCACGGTCTATGTTTTGAAATCTGGACATGCAGGTTTAAGGGTTATCAAAAAAAAACCTAATGAGTATGTAAGATGAAGCCAAGTGGCATGCACAAGAAAACACACGTGTATCGATAAATCTGAATCAGAAAAGCATATATCGAAAACTGTGTCATGAGTTCAAGCACACACAAGCACGCAATGAGGCATCAAGTAAAGCAAATATGGACAAAATCAGTTGTACAAGCTGAGATGTGGATTCATGAGATCAGTACATCGAGAGAATAATTCAAACAAGAAAACCCTCATAGATATACCTTAAACCTCATCTAAGTTTACATCATCTAAGTTTAGACAACCAGGGTTGTCCTAAATTATATATTAGTATTATTATTATCATCAACATAGTGATGTGATTCAAGCAATGCAAGTTAGGGGATTCGATAACACAAATATCATTTCAGACAGGTGCAGACATAATAAATTAATTATATAACAATAGTAATAATAAGTATTGCTTGTTATTTGATTCATTCCCCTTCAATATCTCATATCACTGATAGTTCATACTGGAGTCTGTACTTCCAATAGAACTCATCCGGACTCTGATATACAGATATTATTATTCAAATGAGAGAGTGACCGAATAACATCCGCTCCTGACATTATTATTGTTAGGTAATTAAGTTATATCTGGAGCAGGGAGAGGTATTGTATTCAAAGTTATGCAATAATAATAATCAGTACCGCTTGAGAGGTACTATATTTTAAGTTATGCAATAATAATAATCAATACCGCCTGATATTTTAATCATTTTTCTACCAGTGTCTCACACCACTGGCAGTCCATACTAGAGCTTGTACTCCAACAGAACTCATTTGGATCTTATATGTGAGTACTAGTTCCCAAACAAAAGTGAGACCAAATATCACATGTTCCTAATATTATTATTGTGTATCATATAATGTGTCAAGTGCTGGGTCAGGAGGACTGGTGTACCAAGGACATTGTGGACCCTAAAGGTGGCCCCCACGAATCCCAAGAGGTGGCCCTTATCATATGTGTGGTGTGATACTTAGCTCGTGTGGCACTTAGCTCTTACACATCTTATGTGTCCCAGGTAATAGGAGTACTAAGGATGTGGTTGTGGACCCTAAAGGTGACCCCTACAGATCTCAAGAGGTGGCTGCCGTCGTGTGTGTGGCGTGGCACTTTGCTTCATGTGACACTTAGCTCCACACATCATTCCTTTGTGTCTCGATAACAAGAGTGTTTTGTGATGTGACACAGGAGAAAAGTGATATAATACAGGTACCAGTTAGTGTCGCGATAATGGAAAGAGTAAAGCAAGAATAGATCAAAACGACCACATATAAGAATACTGTATAAGAGGATGTTTCAAACTCTTCATAACTATTATAATAATGATAAACAACCAAGTGCATAACCAAGTAGATTTAAGCAAGGCTGGAGTGAAACTAGCTTACAACGCTAGATGCTATCACGCTCGGCATGGTTATCGCTCGCGGTATAGCTAAACGTATATGGCGAAGCGAGCGTATGAACGTTATGCTATCGCATGTGACAAAGTCACGCTCACGACTTAATTAGGCTCGGACAGAGCCAGTGGTAAAGCGCTGAGCGCTAGGCTCACTAACCAAGTGGAGCATGAAAAGCCCAGAGGGTTTGTAATAAACCTCAGAGAGGTTAAACCTGGAGATTGAATAGTGAAACCAGGGAGTGATTAATCTAGCCTCTTAATGTACCACTAAACCTAGAGGGTATAAGGCTGAAGCCTATTAGATAGCCCGAAAATTGAGCATACCGAAGGCTAAGTAGGTACCTACACAAACGTTAGAATACAACATACACACATTCATAAATAACAATTAGAAGATCCGTAAAGCGGTCAACCTCACGGCGGAGCTACCACAAAACCTAGAGAGTATAAGGCACTTGCCTATTGGATAGCCCAGCCCGAGGGCTGAGTAGGAGAACCTCTCTACAGAGCTATCACGAACAGAGAGGGTATAAGACATCAGCCTATTGGATAGCCTGCAGAGCAGTTAACCTCACGACAGAGCTACCACAAAACCCAGAGGGTATAAGAATTTAGCCTATTGGATAGCTTGGTCTGAGGGCTGTGGCCAAAATACCTGCAACCTACAAAAAGTATTAGTACAAACACATGCATATATAAAAAATATCATCTATACTATTACAATAATTCACCACAAATACAAACATGCGTCCAAGAAAATACAAATACCAATTACCTACAAAATAAAACAATGCCCAAATATAAGTAATAGTACTCCTAAGACCAAGAAATGGTATTCACACGCATGAAAGTGGATTCGCCTAATTATAAAGTAAGTACTCGCTAAAACCAAGAAGTGGTACTCGCCTAAAAATACTCAGGCACAGCTACGATCACCGGGAAAACGCCAATGGAGTTTGTGCATAATGAACGAAGAAAAAGAAAATATACAAGAGACAAAGGAGAGAGAGAAAAAAAAGAGGGGAGAGAAAGAGAAAGAGGGAAAAGGAGAGAGTGATAGAGAGAGAAAAGAGAGAGAAAGTGAGGAGAGAGAAAAAGATAGAGTGCGACAAGAAAGAGGAGGGGAGAAGAGAGAGAAAAGGGGGGAGAGAGATCAGGAAGATAGAGAGACTTAGAGAAAGGAAGAAAGAGACAGATAGGGAAGAAAGAGACAGATAGGAAAAGAGGGAGGGAAAAAAGAAAGGGAGAAAAGAGAAAGAGAAAGGAAGAGGAAGATGGCCGGGGTATGGCCGGCCGGGGCAGGGCCGCCGACAACACCCTGGGTGGCTGGCCGGTGGTAGGAGGTGAGGAGAGGAGGAAGGTGATGGTGGTTGTGGTGTTGATGATGATGGTGATGAAGATGATGTTGAAGAAGATGAAGGTTAGAATGGTGGAGTTATGGGTGGTGGGAGTTTGTGGTGATGGAGATGAATTAGTGATGGGGGTGGTGATTTTGATGGTGAATGTTATGGATTTTGGTGGAGGAGGAGAAGGAAAGGAAGAAGATGGGGTAAAGGAGAAGTAGAAGAAGAGATGATAGGAGGTGGCAGCGTCGGGGGTGCGTGGCTGGTGAGCGACAGTCGCTGGAGCTGGGGGTCGCAAGCAAGTGGTTGGAGAAGCTTGAGAGGAGAGGGGGAGAGAGAAGAAATGTTAGAGAGAAAGTGAAGGAGAAAGAGAGAAAAGGTTGATGAGAAAGAATGAGAGAAGGGAAATGGGAGAGAGAGTGAGAGCCTGGGAGAGAAAAATAAAAGAGAGAAAAAAAGAGAGAGAGACGACGGTGGAAGAGAAGTGTCGCAAGTAGGAGTAGGAGAAGGAGAAGATAAGGAAATAAAAAAAGAAATATAAAATAATATATTATTTTAATTGGTCAAATTTTGATTAATTCAGAGAAATCTCCAAAAATTTACAAAAATAGAAAATATTATCCTGATTAACTTTGTGAAATCAAGTTCAAGAAATTCAACCCCAGTTTCTAAATTAAAAATCATGAAATCAATCCGCAATACTGGTCAGTACCGGATTCAGGAGCTTTCCAAAATAATTCAGAGAAATTTTAGAAAATTGTGAAAAATCTAAAATATTGAAAATTAATATCCAAAATTAAAAAAAGTTCAGTTTAACTAGCAGAAAAATCAAATCAAGCAGTTTCACCAGGATTGGGGCTGGGGTTCAGACTCAGGCTGACTCTAAGTCCACAAAATGCGAGTCTGGGGTTCAGATTTGGGCTGACTCTAAGTCCACAAAATACGGGTCCGGTACCAAACAATAACAAAAATGATAATAAAAAGAAAAATAAATACGAAAAAACAGAGAAATATAAGCGAAAAATTCAGACATGTATTCGGGTACGCATTCCGGAACGGGTTATTACAGTGATCCCGAACATCCCCAGCGTTTCATTAATAAGATTTTAATGAAAACATCTCCACAAATACAAATAAATACATAGATTCCTCCCCGAATAAGAGAGTTATGTTGCACACGCAGATGCCGGAGGGAAGTAGCAACAAAATTACACAAGAGAAGAAGGGGTAGAAGCAAAGCTATGGATCCATCCTGAAATAAAATACATGCAGATCTTGCTATATAATCAGGCTATACCTGAGAGCCAAAAGTTAGGGGTCCGCAAAGCCAGCGGTCACATAATGCCCGATTCGATGTCGCTCCCCCTCCCCGGTGTCCCCTCCAGGTGAGTGTCGGAGACCTCTCCCATTAGTGTTTGCATCAGAATCTCCTCGCACTCTCCATGTCTCTGCCTGAAAGGATATTGGACCAATAAGACATAAATGTATAGCAGATGTGAAATGTGTGTTCCGATGATTTGGCTAAGTTATTAAATATTCTAATATTGTGTTCCCTTCAAATACCCCATAAAATAGCTGATGCCACTAAATCCCATACTAGCATGTCACGCTTGATAATAGATAAGTTCTCCTCACCATGATCTTGATTTATATATTTCTCATCCAAAGAAATCATTGGTTAACTTATCAAACCCAACATAAATACATAAAGTCAGTGTTTTTTTTTGAGTAAAAACCGAGGAGCGAAAACCTGTGGTGTTTCATGAAAAAGAGCTTTAACGAAACAATCCCAAAAGAAACCAGGATACAAGTATGTTTCTCACACATAAATTGCCCTCAAAAAAACAAAAGGAAAAAAGAAAGAGAAAATAAAATAAAAACAGAAAACAAAGAACTCCTCCGCCACACAGGCGTTGCGCCCTATCTCATCAGCAACTCTGCTCCAAATTGACTTCAAAAACTCCAGAAACTCCAGCGCTCCATCCGCAACTCCACTCCAGAGAAACTCCACCACTCCAGCTGCAGCTAACCTCTAAACCAGTAGAGATCATAGATGGATACTCCAAAAACAGATCTCAGATTACGAGCCGCCTCCTGAAAAATACTTTGATGCTCATTTTCTCCTCTTGTTCACCTCGACTTTGGTCGCTTTTTGGTCTGACGCTCCTTTGCAATAGACTAACATAAAGTCTGTGTTTCAAGTTGGTTCAGCACTCATCTAATCTGACTGAGTTTGCTTGCGCTCAAGAACCGAAAGTTCAATCTGGCTGTTGAATGGATTGACCAATTGACTAGACCACCGGCTTATCAACTTAACTTTAACATCCCTTGCATCTTTAAACATGTATTGTTTTTGTTTTAACTTTGAATACAAGGCAATACACCCAACAAAACTCGCTTGAACTTAAAGTTACTTCTGCAGATACCCCTTTGATCTAATGCTAGCTTAGGACATGAAAATTAGATATGAAAGTCTTATCTGTTGCAAGAATCTTTATACAACAGGATAGAAAATAAAACAAAATAATGGAGATCTCTCTTGCGTTAAAACACATAAACAAGCTCGAGGTCCAAGTAAACATGCTGACCACATGATCAAAGAAACCGCCCTCCTCACATGGCTCTACACTACAACTGAAGAGTACCACCCATCTCCATCACCCACCAAAGTAGTAATTTCTACAAGTGCAAATCTTTGAGTTAATATAATAATAATGCCCATTGTTCCTTTTTAACAGGTGTGGTCTATATTTTGTATCATAAAAGTTTCGATATTATCTGCCGCTTTTGTATGTAGCGTGCACTATATTTTGTATATTTTGTGCCTCCAACACCTGCGAGTGCACAATTGCCCTTTGAGGAGGATTCTCTTTTGCTTTATGCGGCATACTTGTTTGTATGTTTTCATTAAAAAAATTTAATGAAACGCGGGGCGGCATAAACCTACCAATTTTATCTAAAAAAAATAATGCTAATTGTTAGGATTTGTGATGTGAATACGTCGTGAAGGTAGACGAAAACTCGAAGATCAAAGAACGGATGTGTACAAGAATTTGTGCACAGGAGTAGTCGACTAATGATTGGTCTCAAATATTGCATATTTATTGTCACATTATCATGTTTATTATCTAAATAAACTATATTAATTAGTCCTATTTTTCTTCATAAAATGCAGGCCCATTGCTAAAGGATAAGAAAGAGAAACGAGCCAAAAGCCCATCAAATTCTGATTTAATTCAGAATTAATTCGAAATCAAGAAATCAGGGCAGGTCATGGCAAATCAGAGAAGTTGAAAACCGATTAAAATGAATTTTCTCAAATCAAGTGGTTAAAGCTAAAAATCAAAGGTTGTTTCGTCAAATCCTGGAGCCGAAACGGGAAAACCAGCAGGAGATAAAGTCAGAACACAAAATAAGGAGGTGTACCCCCGGCTGTGGCCACCTAACCACAGCTAGGCCGCGGAAATGCAGTCAAAGCCGCGTTTTCGCGGCCGTTTGATTATTGTTGGGGGAGCGTTTGCTCCCCCAATCTCCATACGCTCGGGTTTTGCCTATAAATACAGTATTTTACAGAGAAAAATGGACTGAAAATTAGTTTAAGTTTTTTTCTTTATTTTCAAGATTTAGGCTCTTTGTTAAATAGTATAAAAGTTGTATCTCTATTTTATAATTTGTAGTTCAGTTCAAATATCAGTGAGAGAGAGGAATAGAGTGATTGTAATCTGAAGATTGAAGTGACATCAATAAAAGGATCAAGCTTTCTCTTCTTCCACTCCAATTCACGGATATGTCTTACTTTATTTACATGTATTATTTTTCATCTTCCATGAGTAGCTAAATTCGTTTTCTGGGCTGACTATTGTTCCTCTCTTCGATCCCTCTTCTTTTTGAATGATTTTGATGTAAAGACCCAATGGAATCATATGCATGCCTAAACTAAGCCTTTCTTCTTTGAAAGTGTTCTTAAAAGCACAGGAGGATTGGTTTGAATTTCTAAACTTCTAATTCTTTTAAGACATCTCTTGAACTTGTTTTTATTTTATACTTGAAGTTCTTGATAAGTTAACATTCAATTCAAGATGGTTTCTTAAAGAAAAGAGTTAACTTTTTCAAACTATCTTATTTGCTTTGCTTAAAATTTTCTAAACTTAGGCTTAAGTTTTTACCTATGATCAAGTTGACGCACTAAGAATTTCAAGAGAAGAACACATCGTTGAGTAGTGAGATAGTGAGCCCAGATCTTCTTCTTATATTAAAAACAACAAATCACTCTTAAAGCTTTTCAAAAAAAATCACATTTTCTAAAGCCTTCTCTAAGTTTGCAAAGTTTCTTTTAATCATTTCCCTTCTCTCCATTCTCTTTTTCAATTTATAAACAAAAGACACCAACTCCATTCTTTGTTACTCAACAAAAATACCAAAAATCTTTTATCCCATTCCTCCTCGTGGACACGACCCGTTAGCCCAAAACTACACGGTAATTCTCATCGCTTTCATTTTACAATCAATTTTTGGCGCCGTTGCCGAGGAGGGAATGGTGTATTTATTTTTTAACAAGTTTGGTGTCTTATTTCAGGGACGTCAAGATTCAGATTTAGCACTCAATCTTTGCAGGAGAAGACTCGCTATTTTGTGCCCCTATTCTCGAAAGTAGGAAACAGAATTTCAAGAAATTGTAGCGCAAGTTTGAAAATTTATGGACTACTAAAAAACTCTTTTTTGCAGGACATATTGCTTGCAAAAATAAAGTTTTTGTGTGTTATTATTATTACTATATCTGATATTCACAATTCCTGTTTTTAATCCAACAGTAATCTGAGTGATTGTTAATTGCTTAAAAAACGTTTAGACTTGCATTCTAGGCATTTGTCTAATTACGTTTATTTTATAATTACTGTTGAAGATAGCTAGAGACAAGGTACGTATACATAGTATATAGTTTAGGAAACATTCTTGAGTGATATTTGCTTTTGAATGTTACTTTTCTATATCTTGCACACTCTGCACAATCAATTCTAAGGACAAAACCCAAATGAAGATAAGGTGGGGAAGTCATTACCCTTTTTTAGCCCACAAATCATCTCCAAGCACGCACAACCTAAGCCTAAGTAAAAACTGATAGACATTGGCCTTAGGGACATCTCGAACTCACTAGGAATTATCTTAAGGGGGAAGGTGTTAGAATTTGACTCCTGCTAAATCAGTGTCTAGGAAAGGGATTAATGGACGAAACCCCGAAGGCTGGTGGTTTGGCTTAATTAGGCCCGTCGCTTTTGCGCGGAATCCTCCCACCAATCTTGCCTTGACCTGGCTGATTAGCTTGTAGTCAAAGTCTGCATTATACCTCCTGTGGACAATCAACCAGTTAGGAGTTGTCTAGGTCAATGTTACCTTAGACTAGGCTTGGTTGTTTTCTCTTGTTGACTATTAGTGAACTTGTTTGTGATTGTTTTTGTGTATGCAAGTGCGGTCAAGAGACCCTAATTCATCTAGGTTAACTAGAAACACATCATCACTCAAGTTCGAACCAAGACCAGATTCGGTTATGGCTCAACCGACATCTTTGCAGGATAGGTTCTATCCAATTAGAACCTCGCTTCCATCCTGCATCCAACTTCCGTCGGTTGGTGAACACAATTTTGAGCTTAAGCCACAGTTCATCAACACACTCCCTAAGTTCTATGGCTTAGAGTCTGAAGATACTTATTTCTTCATAAGAGAATTTGAGGAAGTATGCTTAATGATGAAAATCCCACACCTTACAGATGATGCTATTAGGTTGATTCTGAAGTAGCATCTCTTTTTTCTCCGCATGCATGAAGGTACACCTGCAAGTCTCATATTACAAAATTTTTCTCTATTATCAATGAATTAGATAAGATAGATGTTAAGATAGAAGATGAGGATCAAGCACCTCTATTACTGTGTTTTTACCTTCTTCAATAAGATCTTTAGGAAAGCTATCATTTATAGAGGCAAGTCAACAATTAAGGTCAATGAGGTCAAGGAGCATCTACTTAATAAGGATAAAATTGACACCCAGTTGATAGTTGAGTCTCATCATGATGATTCTGGGCAAGTTCATTATTCAAGGGAGAAGAGTAATAATGGAAGTTTTACCGTAACTCAAAATATAAGAATTTGACGTGCAACTATTATCACAAGAAGGGGCACATTAGAGCTGATTGTTAGCTTCGAAAGAAAAAACAACTAGATGATAATGTCACTGAATTGATTAGAGAAAATGAAGAACAGTGTGACGTTCTATCTGTTATAAACAGATCAGTTGGTAACAAAGATAGATGGATTATTGACTCTGGATGTTCACATCACATCAGTTCTAATAGGAAGATGTTCTCTTCATACACTTCGGTTCAAGGGTGAGAAGTCTTCATGAGAAATTCTGCTACAAGTAACATGATTGGCAAAGGAACAATCCAGTTTCAGTCTCATGATTGATGCATTATTGCTCTTCAAGGTGTTCGTCATGTTCTTCAATCAAGGTACAATCTCACCTCTCTTGGAGCCCTACAAGGAAAAAGGTTCAGCTTCAATTCTGATGGTGATCTTATTGTAGTCTCCAAAGAGGGCCATGTGAAGTTTCTGACCAAATGTGTCTACAATGTGTATGTTGAAAAATTCAGAAGTTATAACTGGCGGATTGCAGTTATCCTCGGCGTCAGAAGCGATAGTTGTGGAACAATCAAAGACTATGATGTTTCAAGCTCGGATGTTTAGTTGTATCCTAAAGAGAAATTGGGACTAGGCGTACAACTAGATAGTCCAGATCATTACTCTTATGGTGAAGCAAATTCTCAAAGATCTTGTGTAGATCAAGGAGATCGTTGGATAATAAAGTTCGGGCTGGGCCTAAACTTATTCGACCTAATCAAGTTGTGAACCCCATGAGTAGGTTATGGAGAAGAGGGAGAGAGATGGAGATGAAGTCAAGTTTGTTCACTTCTGCATGGATGCGAGCACAAGGAACATGGTGGCTATTCTCGGACTTAGACATATCAAGTCAAGAGGGAGATTTTAGGATTTGTGACGTGAATACGTCATGAAGGTAGACGAAAACTCGAAAATCAAAGAACGGACGTGTACAAGAATATGTGTCAACTAATACATGGTATAATCGACTAATCACCTAGATTAGTCGACTAATACATTTTATAGTCGACTAGGTTTGGCCAACAGAGAGTTGGGGTTCTCAATATTTGTTAGAGTAGTTGACTAGGATTTGGGACTAGTCGATTAATGCCCTGGCCTAGTTGTCACGCCCAGCTTCCTAAAATACGTGAAAACTGAGTCACGACGGGAGTCAGCGACGTATATACGTGAGGAAAATACCCCACGCATACACGCTAAGCCTAAAGTAACCTAAATAAGATATAAAATCTACTATGATAAATCAATATCACTGCAATATGACATATAAATATCTAACACAATGATAGCAGATGAATAAAGGAAAGAAATGGTAACTAGATAAGATATAGATAGAATCAAGAAATAACATGAATAAAAGAGTAAGAATATCTATAATCAAGAAAAGAGACTCCAGCTCCTCGTAACGCATGTAATCCTCTCCAAATACCTGATCAGTAATAAATAGCCATAGATCTGGATATGTAAATTCAGGGAGTCAGAACTCCTAGTGAATGTATAAGAATAAACTGGAAAGATGCACATACATATAAATGTGAACATATGATAATAATATAAACTAAAATAAGAAACAACATGAATAGGTAAATAAATAGTAATGTGGATAGCACACAATAGAGTATGTGTCCAGTCAGGTATTCAATCAGGTGTCTCTCACAATCTATATATCAGGCGGGTAGAGTCAATCAGTAGTAGAGTCAGATGTCCAATCAGATTAGGTGTAGCATCGGGTGTCCAACATACATTCATGCATCAAGTAAAAATAATCAATTACAGTACCTTATGAACAGTTTATTATTATTATTATGTCAGCGAACACAATTTCCATTTGTAATAGACGCATCCCATACTATGCCTATCACACGTGTCAATCGGGGTCCTAAGTTATTGAAACTGATCGGTTAGAGACATTATCCATACTTTAGGTTAGTCCCGTACATATCCGGGACCACGGCCCAGACTCTTGGCGCTGAACCAGGCCCTACCGCTAGGTAGTCAAGGACATCTATAACATGTATAGTAGGAACAAGAACAGGACGGGGTGCCAGTCACTCCACGGGAATCCTGCAGTGGAACCCTCTTTCGGCTGGACAACTTATATCCTAGGTCCACCCAAAATACAGACGTTATCTCTCCATCAATCTCTCCAATCCCAGTGTAAGTTGTTTAATATCAAGTTATTTAGATTATCAAGATTATTTAATATACATGTTACCGAGACCACTGGGATAACTCGGTGGATAACAACATCAACATGTGTAATCAGGTAGGGGTGGCAATTGGGTCGGGTCGGGTCGACCCGACCCAATTACTGCTCAACCCATATAATAATCGGGTCGGGTCGACCCGACCCGTTTATTATATGGGTCAAAAATTCAGACCCAGACCCGACCCAGACTTAATCGGGTCGACTCGACCCGACCCATTTAACCTAATTATTAAGCCTTAAATACAATTTCTTTACGCTATTTTACTAAATTGTTTGGTGATATGGTTGGTCATCACACTAAACTCATATACTAGAGGTCACAAGTTCAAAATTGGGCTCACGCATATTTTTTGACAATTAATTTAGGTCAAAGGGAGGAGGCGGTGGCGGCGGTGGAGGAGATCGGAGGGGAGGAGGCCGAGGAGGAGAGAGAATAATTGGGTCTGGCGGGTCAACCGGGTCTGGAGGGTTCGGGTCGACCTGACCGATTTAATAATCGGGTCAGATGGGTCGACCCGATTACGACCCAAACCCAATTAGCCCAAACCCAGACCCGCTAACTCCGGGTCGGGTCGGGTCAGGTCTGGCGGGTCGCGACCCGTCTGCCACCCCTATAATCAGGATACCAGTATAACAGGATATATAATGTCAGTGAACAGGATACTGATATAACAGGACATGTAACAAGTATAACATGAGGGTGTTGTTACCATATACAATATTTTTCCAGCAATTATGGTAACATGGATAATATAGTTATCAGGTAGATGTCATGTATAATCAGTCAAGTCTCTCAGGTAAATTATGATATTCAAAAAAGTAATAACCTGTTAGCATGAATAGGATAATCCGGGCAAAATATTTAATCAACTCAGATCCTCAATGTCATCGATATATCCAAGTCTCAATTTACAAAATATATACTCATATATATCTAACCAATCATCACTATCCAATCTTAATTAAGATCATCATACACTCTCACTTTCATTAATGTCAAGCACAAGATCCATAAATCCAAGTAACTAGTCAATTCTACATATACATGCCACCAGGTCAGGTCAAGCCAATTTACGCCTACTCCTCAAGCAATATAGAATTTAAGATGTCTCTACGTTTGATAATCAATATCAATAAGACATCAATACTCAAACAGTATAATCAGGGGTAAAATAAGGAATACCCACAACTACGAATCCAACTACATCAATCTCATCAGAACACCGATCAAAATCCTATGAAATGAACACCAATCTTTATGTCAATAAATTTTAACTCTAATTAAATCCATATCAGTTCAGTATCAGAAGATCAGTCTCTCAGAATACAATAAATCCTCATCTAATTTATCATCAAGTACATGAATATCAAGTCTGATAAGTACTCTACATAAAATATGAATTGTTAATCTCAATCATGAGCCAGTCAACCTCAAGATTAATCAATTTATATTCTAATATTTATCACAACTAAATCTGAATCCGAAATAGTTACACATGAAATGACATAAGTCCCATATCACAATATTAAGATCCAACCATATATATATGATGCTCAATATGATAAGGTAACATCAAGAACTATCAAGTACTCCAAATACCACTAAACATATAAGAAACTAATACCTGACAATTTAGCCCTCATCGACTCACCAATCAATCAACATGCAACTATTTTCAAGTTTCAATCCACCAAATAATTGTTCGATAAATACTACACATGAGTGATGCTATCTGTCCTCAAATGTGAACTAGATCAGTTAATCTATAGATCAAAATAAGTCACAGTCCAAGGTAATACTATAACTAGTCCTGGACCAATAACGTCGAACAACTAACACATGAAAAGATACTGAATGGCACTCAAGTAAACCATATAATCAAAGTGAACACCCATGGGTATCTCATGAAATGATACGGGTAATCATACTAGTATAATAAGGCAGACGTCACGTGAAATAAAACAACACATATATATAATTCTAACAATTGTGAATGAGGAAAATAATACTCACAAATATCATCTCAGAAATTTTAGTAGTATAATTGCATAACAGAATAAAATTATTTATCACAAAACTCTTATTTAACTGAGGGAGGAAAAGAACACTCACGACAAAATTAAATAAAATTAAACAAAGAAAAGAAATACTCACCTGAACTCGATCCCAAGTCCAAATCACCGAAATCATAAGGCCCCCATAAATCTACATAATTCATTTCAATAGAAATTGTTAGAATTTTTAAAAGGATGTTTTACTTGAGAGTTTTAAGGGATTTTTATCTTGATTAATTAGTTTGGGGTTAGGAATATGATCCTCTGGGTCTGATGAATTTAGTAGATTTAGTTTAAACCAATTTCTAATTTTTTGTTAGATTTTTAATAGGCTTTAAACCATTAAAATACCTAACGGGTTTGAATTTAACATTAAGGAAACTGACTTTAAAGTGGGTGGTTTGAATTAATTTATATTGGTATTAGTTTAAATTTTTTATCATAGAAAGTAAAATTATTGTGGACTATTGTCTATATTTTTCTCAATTTTTCTTTTTATTTTTATCTAATTATTTTATTATGAAAATTTTCTTTCTTCTTTCTTTCTTTCTTTTCTCTTTTTATTTTTTGATATTTCCAGTACCCCAGGCCCAGCCTAGGCCCAGGCTCAGGCTGAAGCAGGTCAGGCCCAGGCCTGGTCTGAAAACTCTGTTTTCCTTTTTTTCTTTTTCTTTTTTTTTGGGCCTTCCTGCTGCCCAGCCAGGCCCCAGCCAGGCCAGCCCAAGCTAGGCCGGATCTGGTCCATTAATTTTTTTTTTAATGAGTGGCTGCTGCACAGTGGCCAGCCCACTGTGCAGGCGTGGGTGCGGGTCTGCGCCCAGGCCTGGGTGCAGACCTGTGCAATCCTGCTCTGGCTGAGAGCAGGGAAGCGCTTTTTTTTTTAAGGAAACCTTTGTTAAAAATTCTAAAAAATATTAAAATTATGAGTTGGTATATCTTTACATGTATTTTTTATTGGATTTATGGTTGGGTTTTTATGTATAAAAATATTCATGGAGATCATGGTGTAGAAAGGATGTTTAATAAACTTTTTATATAAAATAAATTGTGAGAAAATAGATTACTTACCTGGATTTGATCTCCCCTATCATGTTCCCCAATCTCTGCACTTTAAAATCCCTTTTGTTCATGCTCCGCTAGAGGAGAAAAGAAAGAAGGAGATGGGGAGAGTTGGGTCATAGTTTTTCTTTAGAGGTAGAAAAAGAAGTAGTTTAGGGTTTTTATAGGTTATTAGGGATTTTAGAAATTAGAATTTCAGTAGAGTTTAAATTGCTTGATTTAGAAGTTAGGATTATGATGATTTTTGCTAGTATTTAGATTAGGATTAGGATTAAGTTTTGAGTTAATGGGTAAGGATCTCATGGTAATGGGTTATGGGCTAGGAAAAGGAAAAGATTTGAATAATAATAACAATAATAATACTAATAATCAAAAAGAGATAATAGTAATAATAATAATAATATTATCAACATTAAAAATCTTATCTAATAATACTTGATAAAAATACTACCATTAATAATAATGACTAAAACAATACAATAAGAATAAGAATATCAATATTAACAATAATAGCAACTATAATAATAATAGTATCATAGTAATGGGAAATATACTAACTAGTAATTAAAATGATAATACTTAATATTGCTAAATATAAATATAAGGCCAAAATATCATTTAATATCGTAAAATAATTTGTACTATAAATCAAGTTAATAAATAATAATAAAATAACCAGTTAAATAAAATAAATATTTTAGAAAAAAATTACAGTATTTTAGATCAGGGATATTACACTAGTCGACTAATGTCAGATCTGATAGTTTTCTTTTCTGGATCTGTTTTAAGTTCGAGTTGGATTCGAGTTTCTTTTATTCTGAGGCGATAATTATTCGTATTGATGGAGTTTATTTAGGACTAGGAGAGTTATATAATGTATAAATAACTCCTTAGGGGTGACCTTCAATGTATTCCAAGAGAATCAAATGAATATGTAATTCCTAAGAGTGTAATTCATCTAGGTAAGGGATTCGTGAGAGAAGCTTAGCCATAAGGGTTCGCTGTTCTTGGCGGCCATCAAGAACTTATAATCTTCTCAGCGTGAGTTATAAGTATTTCTTATTGTACTTCCCTAAAGTTTTAATAAAGTTTCTCTCCCTTCTCTCATGGACGTACACGCTATCTGTTTGATCGGTGGAACCACGTTATATTATTTGTTGGCTTTCTATCTACTTTGGATTATCTTTTTCTTCTCTTTTTCACGTTGCCTTAGTAGATCTTGTGGTTTGTTTCCGCTGCGTCGCCCCAGTCAATCCAGTCGAGGGATGTCCTCTCCTGAAATCACAACAATTGGTATCATAGCATACAGATTATTTCCCAACAATTGGTATCAAAGCATAAAGATTGTTTCACAACAAATTGTCGAGAATAAATGATGCTAGATGGCATGATCTACTCACTAAAATTATGCTTCTATAAACTAATCGTTGGTTACTAGTACTTAATTAAGCATGATTGCTTATTTTGGCATAGCAGTGTGAAAGCAAAAGGAGTTGGTGGACCTCCATTGAAAAATTGATACAAATAATCAGATCCCATTCAAGAAAACACCCGACTTTGTTCCTCAGCCTCCTATAATAATAATACTATATCATAGTTCCTCCTCTCTCTCTCCCCCCCTATATCTATGTGTGGTGTGCGCTAGCTCCTTCTCAAAACAACCCCCATCAAAACTCTCTCACTTCTTCTTCCTCCTCACACTGCCAATTCAATTCTGATCAATCATGCCACCTCACGAACCCGATATCGGTGAAAAGGCAGCGGTCGGCATCCCGTGTCCGACCTCCTCGCACCCGCTCCATCATGGCGCAGCAGGGGTGTATCCCGTGGCCCTCAAGGTAAAAACATTCTCAACTCATCATAATGGATACATATGTTAGCTAGCTAGGCAATTGAAGCTGTGATGGTTGATTGATCATGAGCATGAATGTATGCAGTTTGAGAATGTTGTATACAAGGTCAAGATTAAAGGTAACAAAGAGTGGCTAACCTGTGGTGGTAAAGGTAGCCGCAGCTCGGCAGAGAAGACCATACTCAAAGGCATAAGCGGAATTGTCTGCCCGGGGAGATGCTAGCGATGCTTGGTCCCTCAGGCAGTGGCAAGACTACGCTCCTCACCGCTCTCGGTGGCAGGCTGACCGGAAAACTTTCCGGCAAGATCACCTACAATGGTCAGCCCTTCAACAGCACTTCCAAGAGGAGGACGGGGTTCGTGGCCCAGGACGACGTGTTGTACCCCCACCTCACAGTGACGGAGACGCTGGTGTTCACCGCGCTGCTCAGGCTGCCGCGGACGCTGACCAGAGCAGACAAGGTGCAGCAGGCACAGCAGGTGATTGCTGAGCTGGGGCTGGGAAAGGTGGCACACAGCATGATAGGCGGGCAGCTGTTCCGGGGCGTTTCTGGGGGCGAGAGGAAGCGGGTGAGCATCGGGCAGGAGATGCTCGTGAACCCCAGCCTTCTGCTGCTGGATGAGCCGACATCGGGACTGGACTCGACCACCGCGCAGAGGATCGTTATGACGCTCAAGCGGTTGGCAGGGCAAGGAGGAAGAACGGTGGTTGTAACCATACACCAGCCATCGAGCAAACTGTACCATATGTTCGACAAGGTGATACTGCTCTCCCAAGGCTCTCCAATTTACTACGGCCGCGCCTCTGAAGCCCTGGACTACTTCTCCTCCATTGGATTCACTTCACCGGTCAGCATAAATCCGGCCGATCACATGCTGGACCTCGCCAACGGTGAGTAGGTAACTGTAGAAGTCTGTTTCATACAAAAACATGATAATAGACAGTCGGAAATAATTTGCATAACGCAACAGCTAGGACAAAAAAAAAAATTCAAAGAGAGCACAATTTCCCCAGGGGACTCGTCGCAGGCCGAGCATTCCCACGTCCACCAACCGACAGCTGAATGCAATTATCATCCGTTCTGTATTATTGAAGAGAACCTCTCTTAATTAGCATCCAGAAAATAAACTGTACTAATGTTTTGACACTTGAAAACAGCACAGTATCTCATGGAAATCTTTACTCAACCATATTGGAATTTGTTCTGAAAACACTTCTAGGCTTATCCCGCATCCTTTCACAGTTTCGAATTTGACCTCTTTTGGGCCCAGGGATGCCACCAGATTCAAAGAGCGCCACCACCGAGCAGGTTGATGTGAATGGCTCCACAGCAGAAGAGGAACAGAAGTTGGTAAGAAAGGAGCTCGTCTCTGCATACGACCGCATCATTGACACTAGACTGAAAGCCGAACTCTGTAGTGCGGAAAGCAGCAACTATAGTGACTACCAAAGGGATTCACCAAATTCCAGTAAGTTCTCTTTGAACTTTGACCTGAACGGTGAAGCTTTAAGCTGGTAAATGTTGACACTGTGGCTGTAGGGGGAAGGGGGAACAGTGGAGCACAAGCTGGTGTGAGCAGTTCAAGGTGTTGCTGAGCAGGAGCCTGAAGGAGAGAAGACACGAGGCCTTCAACAAGCTAAGGATCTTCCAGGTCATAAGCGTCGCAACTCTCGGAGGCCTGCTCTGGTGGCACACCCCTGCAAACCATATCCAAGATCGGGTACACATATGGATGTATATACTTCCCTCTTCATTGGACTCTGCAGGCTGTGCCATGATGCCTCACTAATAAGCTCTGAACTCACTAATAATTTGCATTGCAGATTGCCCTCCTCTTCTTCTTCTCGGTGTTCTGGGGCTTCTTTCCCCTCTACAATGCAGTGTTCACATTTCCTCAGGAAAGAAGATTGCTGATGAAAGAGCAGTCCTCGGGCATGTATCGCCTCTCATCCTACTTCCTCGCCCGCACTGCGGGAGACCTCCCCATGGAGCTTGCCCTTCCAACAGCCTTTGTTGTTATCATCTACTGGATGGGTGGCCTCAAACCGAACCCTGCCAGCTTTCTCCTCTCCGCCTCCGTTGTCCTCTACAATGTGCTCGTCTCTCAAAGCCTTGGACTTGCGATTGGAGCCATCCTCATGGACGTCAAGCAAGCGACTACCCTCGCATCAGTCACCACGCTTGTCTTCCTCATTGCTGGTGGCTACTATGTGCAGCAGATCCCCGCATTCATCGCGTGGCTCAAGTACCTTAGCTATAGCTTCCACTGCTACAAGCTCCTCCTTGGAGTTCAGTTCACTGAGCAAGACACGTATGAGTGCTCAAGCGGAGTCATGTGCCAGGTAGTGGATTACCCAGCAATCAAATCGGTGGGTCTGAACAACCAGTGGATAGACGTGTGCATCATGGCCCTCATGCTGGTCGGCTATCGACTTGTTGCTTACATGGCACTTCACCGTCTGAAACCGAATTAGAGAAGGACCGAACCATTGTTAAAAATCATAACTTGCGAGAAAACAGAAGCAGAGCTGAGCAGAGATGAGCAGAAGTTTTACCAATCCTGGCCGGGATTACTAATATTGACATGACTTAATTTTATCATATAAATATTCTAATAATAAGAATTGGAGAAGGCATGGCTTCAAATGATGAGAATTGGAGAAGTCCTCTCATGGCTTCAAAATTATCAGAATTTGAGAAACTGCACCTTTTTCCTTTTCTGTTCTTTTCTTTTTAAATCTTTCCCTTTTTGTTTTCTTTAAAAAATTCCCAGTTGTGCTAAACTAATAACACTAAACTATGAAATCTTAGAAATTGTCTGAGTCTAACTCAAGAATCCCAAACTAATAACACCTCTGAAGAAAAATCAAAGTAGAAGACATTTAAAAGAGGAGATTTAATGAGAGAAACAAAATAGACAAAGAAAGAATTAGATCAGAGAAAAAAGAAGTTAAAATAGGGAACTACATGAGAGACAAAGAAAGTTAGATTAAATGAAATTAAAGGAGTAGTTAAAGTGAGGAAAACGTGTGTGTGTGTGTGGGTGGGGGGTTTTGTGTGTGTGTGTGTGTGTGTGTGTGTGGGGGGGGGGGGGGGGGGGGGGGGGGGGGGGAATATTTAACGAGCTGGGGAGATAACAAAAGTAAAGAAAGGAAAAAGAAACATATTTAGAAAAAGAAAGAGAAAGGAAAATAAAAGAGGAGATTAATGAGAGAAACAAATAGACAAAGAAAGAATTAGATCAGAGAAAAAAGAAGTTAAAATAGGGAACTACATGAGAGACAAAGAAAGTTAGATTAAATGAAATTAAAGGAGTAGTTAAAGTGAGGAAAACGTGTGTGTGTGTGTGTGGGGTGGGGGGTTTGTGTGTGTGTGTGTGTGTGTGTGTGGTGGGGGGGGGGGGGGGGGGGGGGGGGGGGGAATATTTAACGAGCTGGGGAGATAACAAAAGTAAAGAAAGGAAAAAAGCAACATATTTAGAAAAAGAAAGAGAAAGGAAAAAAAAATGATAAAATGTGAGGTTAAGAGATGTTAGAGATATCAATGACAGCACAATGACAACAGGTGGCTCTTGGTTGTGTGTGTATATATTTTAATCACATGCTTACACTGATTAATGAGAAGACTAGCCTTCTAGGTGGAGTTGCCCAAATCCTTATATACCCAAGACCATCCCTACGTCTAGCCGATGTGGGACTATTTGCTCTATCTAAATCCCAACAACCCCCTCGAACAAAGAGTCTCCTTGCAAGCTCAACTATCTTCACACTGAAAGATCAAATGCTCTATCGGGATATAATTTTTTTTCGTGTGATATTAGAGTTCCCAGCAGTGTCAAGCACAGCATTGTCAAATTCTCGAAAGCTCAACTAGCTTTACAGGGGATCAACATCATCAAACATCACCCACACACACGACTAAGTTCGGGGCATGGCTCTGATACCAATTGAAGGACTTGGGGCACCATCCAAAAAACTAGCCTTCTAGGTGAAGTTGCCCAAACCTTATATACCCAAAACCATCCCCAGATGTGGGACTATTTATTTGACCCAAATCCCAACATTTACCAATGATATCAAATATGTTAGGATTTTGTCTTATTTTTTAAAAGGAGATGATGGTCCAAGAAAATTGAATTGGAGAAGACGATGGCTTGACGCAGAAGAAGCAAATTAAGGTGAAGCAGTTTCTTTTCAGGCGATTGCGAGTTTTCTTTTCAGGAGGTTATGAATAGGATTCAATTCTGTTCAATGAAGATTTGTTTTTAAAATTAAAGAGTGTAGAACCCTTATAATTAAGGAGATTAACTCCTAATAGGATTAATCAAGATTCTTCAAGTATCTAATAGCCAAGATCATCTCATAGTCCAAATAAGAGTTGTATTATAAAATCCTATAAATAAAGGATTGTAGTTTAGGATTTAGGTGGAGCAGAAGAGCAGAAGAAAGTTGTGGCCAACAATAATGTAAGGCCCTAAAAAGCTAAGAAGACCCTAAAAAGTCAGAAAAGGAGGAGCAAGGTGAAAGTGCATGAGAGAAGGTATACTCTTGTAATCTAGGCGTAGATTTAAGGGGAAGATGAATACTCCTGTGTCATCAAGAGAAAAGTTAGATCTCTTTGTATCAAATTTGTTAATAAAGCTCTATCAAATTCTCTCCCGTAGATATAGTAGGTCAAGTTTGGACCGAACCACGTTAAATTGTGTATTCTTCTTCTTGTATCTTTTAATATTCATCTTGTACGCTCTAAGTAATCGATCTTATGACGTACTTGAGGTCGTCAGTGGATCTCATATCCCCAACTATTGATATCATAGTAAGTATGGTATCCTAGGTTATGCACGCAACAATTAGTATCGGAGCATATCAACTCAGTTACAACAAATGGTATCAGAGCTGATGGTGTTCATTCAAAACTCGAGTACTCTAGATGAAGAAGATGTCAAGTCGATAGAGTTGGCAGAGGCATCAAGATGAAGAAGACAACAAGAAAGTTCAGATTTATTCTAAGATAAAGATCAATGACTTTTGGAGTATATTGATCAAGGTGGAGTCGTCAAGGCTCAATGATGCTCAAATCTGAACACGGAAGACGCAGCAGCAACGATGATCGGATCATCGCCATCGATCTCACGGAGACATTGCACAAGGCATCCCATAGAGGCTCGTTATGGTAGCAAGTCAAAAGAAAAACAGCGGATAGTGATGAAGCCGATCAACGAACGAGATTGATCGGAAGGTAGATCGTGCAATCATAGTCGGATTCAGACAATCAAGGTGTCGAACCTTATGTTTTCCAACATTATGGATGCAATGATAGGTGCGTATTGAGGAGATTCCAATGTCTGATGAAGGTTCTGTACAGATCAGTTAAAGAAATTGACAGAGATCACGGTCAAAATTACGACAGATTAGTCATGACACGATGAGATTATTGCAGGCATTGGTGAATCTATTAAATTGAAGATCATCAATAATAAGACAATAAATCTTGCAAATATCAATACAATGGTAGATGGCAACCCTGATTGATGAAAGGAACACCATGACAGTATGTAGCGGGAAGGCCTGATAAGACTATGGCAGTTATGTGAAGACATAAGTCTCAAGGTTAAAATATTGATGGAAGGTGAACCATCACCGAGTGATCGGTGAAAGACCATGGTATGACAAGTTATTGGCCCAGAGGCCCTTCACTCTAGTTTTGATGATGATTAACTCATGTAGTTATAGTTTACTAATAATCTTATGATATTTAGTTTCAGATATTTGATCAAGATATTAGTAGGTGATTAGCTTCAACAAAGGTATTTTGAAGCTTTCACATGGTGATTCAAGAACTCGAGCGTCAAGTTCACATCTAGCACTCGGTTGGAGTCAAGCTCGGTGGATCACGTTTGGATCGACTCGACTTGGAGACGGCGTTCTACAAAAGACATCAGTTTATTTTAGTATAGTTTGTTTAGATCTTATTGTAAAAATTAGATAGTATTGATATGCTCAAATGCACAACACACACATGTTTTCAATTTAAAGTTTCATGTTTGGTTTTTCAGTTTAACCGATCTTGGTTTTCAAGTCAAAAACATAGATATACTATATTTCATGTATATTGGATTCTATCCATATACAACATGCTTAAAAGTTGTTTCAATATCATATTTTGTATTTACATGTGTTTTGAAAAAATCGGATTTCTATTTTCGAAAATTCAAGTTTTGGAAAATACGGATTTGTTTTAAGGCAAATTTTCAATCTCACAAAAATGGTTCAAATTGTTTGAAATATATGTTGAATTTTTATCACACATATTTGTATTTCAAAGATATAATATGAACTGATTTTGTGGAATTTATGTGTATTTATGAGATTTTTTAGTAGCTAAAAAGACAAGTTTTTAAATCCTATAAATGTTGACCAGGCTGTCTGTCGGTCGACCGGACCGGTCGACTGAGGCAGAAGTCGGTCAACCGGATTGGTCGACCGACGTGCACAGGATGTGCACGCAGCTAGGGCTGGTGGGCCGGTCGACCGGGCGGTCAACCGTCCAGAGAGCTATACTCTCTGGAAATGACCCCGGTCGACCGGGCCGGTCGACCGGCAGAGAGCTGCTGCTCTCTGTATCCAGTCCCGGTCGACCGGACGGTCGATCGGAGGCACAACGGTCAGAAATCTGATCGTTGGGCCGGTCGACCGGGCGGTCGACCGGAAGGGCAAATTTGCCCTTCCTGCTGCCAACGGGCAGAGTTGGATTGGGGCTATAAATACTCCATATCCTTTGCTGATTTGAACAAGATTTTAAGAGAGAAAATTTTCACATCCTTAAGTATTTTCAGCAAAAGTTTTTGGGTTCAAAAGTTTTAATCTTTATTTTTTTTAAAGTGTTGAAATTTCAAAGAAAATAGAGTCTTTTGGGAATTAGTTTTGATCTAAAATTCTATATCTATTGGAGATTTTTTCAAGTGATTTTTTGTTCAAAATACTTTATTTTCTCACACTTGAGCTTATCTATCTATCCTATCTATAGGATCATTATTTTATGAGAAAGATTTAGTTTGTGGTTGAGAGAGATCACCAAGTTGTAAACCTTCCATTCATTGTGATATCCCTCTAGTGAGAGGTGATTATGTTAATATCCCTCTAGTGAGAGGTGATTGTGGAAGTGGTATTTGTATCCCTCTAGTAAGAGGTGAAGATGAGTTGGAATCCCTCAAGTGTAAGGTGATTGTTGTTGGTGTTGGCTTTGTGCCTATCCCTCATTTGTAAGGTTGATATTGTGTTGGCTTAGTGCCTTGCCTCTACGTGTAGAGGTTGTATTTGTTGAGAGAGGAGTTGTGTACTCCCGATTGTATTTGCCCAAATCCTCAGTGGAGGTTCCCTGTGTGGACGAGTAGTGGAAATCCTTCTGTGTGAAGGCGGGGACGTAGAGCTGTGTGCTCGAACCTCGAAACATATCTCGGTGTTTGCGTTTGATCCACTTTCTCTAATTCTCTCTCTTACATTGTGTATTGCATCTTATTGTCATATCATATATACATGCTTGGTTTGATTGTGTGCCCATACTTGTGTTTAACCAAGAGAGCTTCGTATAGCACCTCAACTCTTATTTAAACGAATTTAGAGGAGATAGTCCAGAGCCCTTCACTGGGAATTCAGTTACACTCTTTGGTTACACTAAGTATGTTGCATTTAGTTTTAATTCCGCATTATTTGTCAATTAAATTAGCCTTACACTTATTCACCCCCTCTAGGTGTGCTTTCAATTGGTATCAGAGCCTACGCTCCTAATATTAGGTTAACCACCTAGGAGTGAGATCTTGGTTAGCTAATCTATCATTTGCATTTGCATACATATTGTTTGCACTCATGGATAACCCTCCCATGTTTGATATCTCTAAAATGATATATGGAAGGTTGGATGAGTTGGCATTTAAAAGCCATAGCTTATAAAGTTTACCTTGCCATTACCAAGAAATCCTACCTTAGTAATAGCATGCATATAGAGGCCAATGCACTAGCCCTACAGGCACTTAGAAAATCACTTAGCAAAAATTATTTAAATATAATTTCTCATTGTGATTCTGTCTTTGCAGTGTGGAACATCTTGACCTCTCCAAAGCTTCAATTGTCAATCCAAATGGATAAGGAATCTAGTGGAGAAGAATCCGAACAACGTTGTTTCATGGTCCAAGGGAATGACTCCCTTGAGGTAAACTCAGATACTCAACTAGATGAAGTTCTTCAAGTGATGATTATGTTGATCCTGATGCATTAAATGAAGAACTTTCTATTGTATGTGAAAGATTGATTTCAAAGAATAAAGTTTTGAAAAAGAATAGTTCAAAATTAAAAGAAGAAAATAAAAATTTATCTTCTAAACTTGACTTGGTTTTGCAAGAGAGGGATGAGATTTCAAGTGAACGTGACTCACTTAAATCCCAACTTGAACTTGCCCTAAATAAAAATAAAATTTTGAAAAATAATAATGATTGTGAAATTGTTTTGAAGAAAACTAAGACTTTATCTTCAAAACTTGATTTTGTTGTAAAAGAAAATGATTTTTTGAAAAATAAAATTGAATTGATTTCAAAAGAATTAGAAGTTTGCTTAAATGAAAATAAATCTTTGAAAAATGATTTTTCTTCACATGTTTGCAATGCTAGTATAGCTTCATCATATAGCTTACCTATTGCATGTTCCACTTTATCTTCAAGTATTAAAAATTATATTTGTGTTTTGAAGAAAAGTGTTGATTGTTTGGGCTCCACTTTGAGCCAATGTGTTTTGAACCACACACGTTTGGAATCTATGTTTCGAAAAAAACATGTTCCTCCTATGCATGCACACAAAACACGGCATACACACGCTTCTCACGTTCATACTCATAACACTATATATGCTCATGTGTACACTTGTACACATTGTGGACGTAAGGGCCACCTTACTAAGTTTTGTTATGATAGAATACATGATGTAAATTTAGCAAATAGTTAGGTTAGGAAAGGTGCTAACCCCATGGACCCAAAGGAGTATGGGTACCAAAATTCACCCCTATTTTATTTGATGTAGGTGTGGGCTCTCACTTGACATGAGAGTGATGGTGCCTTGAAATGGATGCATTCCGAGCTAAATGGTAACTATTTTAGATGCATCACTTTCAAGGGGAGTTTGGTGGGAGGACCACTTTGGTTTGGAGACATAGAGATGTACCCTCATGGTTTTGGTAACGATCTCTAACTCCCATTTATTTTATATGCTTTCATATGATTAATTTTTAGCATGTCATGTTTTGATTACTATGTTAAATGTCATGAAAATTAGACTTGTGATATACATGATTAGTTTTTGAGATACACCCATATGTATATGTATCTATATTTTTTTTTGTGTTCTCACTTTAGTTTATCTATTGTGTATATCATGATCTAAGACATGTGCATTTAATTAATGTTCATCTTAGTTTATATTTTATTTTATGCTTCATGTTTTGATTACATGTTTAGAAGTTAGTTTTCATTAAAACTTGAGTATATACTTGTACAACTAGTGAGCCACAAATAAATTATTAAATGTTTGTGCTTATTGCTCATTTGTACTCATTAGATGTACTAGTATAGCCTAATTTTGATAATTCATGCATTTTAACTTGTATTCCCTATTTTTATGCATGGTTTCATGTTTGTGATTAGCTTCATGTATATGTCTATTTTGTCTAAACTAATAGTTATACATATACATCCTTGAGCCACTTGCCTTCATGCATATATTTTTGTGGACTCGTTCATGTTTGGATATATATGTATACTCTAGTTTGTACAAAACATATATATGCCTTGGAGTTAGCATTATTTTAATGAAAATTAAATTTTGATGATTCTCATTTTTTTTAAGGAATTTCATCACTGAGCCTTATTGCCTATTTTCATGATTATGTTTTTCACATAACTCTTATACATTCACTTTACTTAATATTTTCTCATGATTTTGTTTTCATGAGTATGATATGTGCTTTATAGATTTTGAATGTTGATGATCGTGTGACTTACATATTTTTCATGGAATATATTCTTATTTTATTCCTTACTTGAAGGATTTCGTACTAGTTTTCATAATTGTCTTTAAACTATTCATTATTCTTCAATTGGTAGAGTTTTCAATTATGCTAAACTATTTTCAAACTTATTTTTGAAAACCCACCATCCTATGGGCGGTGGATGGGCGACCATGCCTTGTATGCATTATTGAAAATCTATTTAAATATGTGCATGAAATGGGTGGTAGGGAGTATGAGTTATACACTTAATTCTCATGTGCTTTCAATTAGTTTCACAATCGATATCTATTTTGTATACTCATATCTGTTTCTATATATATATATATATATATATATATATAATATATATATATATATATATATATATATAATATATATATATATATATATATATGTTTCAACTTCAAGTAGTATCAATTTCGATTGGTATTTAACTTTTCATACATATATACGCGTTTTGATTGTACTTACTATATCTTTATATCTTTGAGCACAAATTTGGTTATGCTAAGCTTGATTTAGTCCTTAATGACAAATATTTTTAAATTGGTATCTTATACAAGTTTATGCATCGTTTTCATTAATATTTCATAAAAGGGGAGAAAATTCATGTTTTACCTTTCAATCGGTTTTGTTTACCTTTGGTATCTTACTCACACTCTTTATGTTGAAAAATGATATCTTAGTTTTCATTTGGTTTCCTATACTCCTAATGAAAATTATTTTCAATTGGTTTATGTTTCATTTTCAATATTGGTATCAAGAATATTAAATTGATAGTATTCTCTATTTGGTATCTCTATTGCAAAATGATTTTAGTGTTTAACCAAAAAGATTAGTTTATATTTTTCAATTGGTATCAAAAGTGTAAAATATTTTCAATTGGTACTAATTTTTACAATCGGTATCAAGATTACCTATATGTTTATATCTTTCAATTGATATCAAAATTTTTATTGGTTTCTTTAAAATGTTTTGTTTATTTCAATGGTATCATGATGTTTTGATGTATACCTTCATACTAAATTGATATATTTTTCAATTGGTATCATAATGTTTTGATTTGTATTGCTTATATGCAAGGGAAGCTTAACATCTCTACATATAGATTCATGTTGAGTGTATGTCATATTGAAGTGATTGACCTTTCTTTGGTATGTAGTACACGTGTGTAGTAGGAGCTTCACATCTCCTTTTATACATTGCATATTATGCTTTATATGGTTAGGGTTTAGTCATCTCTTTTCATATAAATGCATGTATGCAGGGAGAGTTAACTTTACGTCTCTCCTATTCATGAATGTATGTAGCATATATATCTTTCTTGTTTTGATTTATGCAAAAAGGGAGAAAAATATTATTTATGCCCTTTTATTGTTTGTACCCCTTTGTTGATGAATTGACAAAACGGGGGAGAGATATTTTGGAGTTCTATATATGCATGTTTGTTTATGCATGTTTGTTTAAATTTGTTATCTTTTACCATTGGTATCAAAAGCATCTTTATTGGTATTGGTATCAAGAGCATCTTTTATGTTTTGTTGGTATCAAGAGTTTTTGTTGGTATTAAGAGCAACATTTTTTTTGTTGGTATTAAGAGCAACATTTTTTAAGAACATATTTATTTTAAATTGGTATCAAAAGCATGTTTATTTCATTAGTATAAAAGATCATGTTTGTTTCATTTTCTTGTTTTATGTATGTTTATGCATATCTATATTGAGCATTCATTACATATCTTTATTGTTTATTGCTATGCATGAGTTAAGGGGGCTTCTTTGGAGCTTAACTTTAATCCATGCATATATAACTTCATGAGTTTTGTCATCATCAAAAATGGGGAGATTGTTGGCCCAGAGGCCCTTTCCTCTAGTTTTGATGATGATTAACTCATGTAGTTATAGTTTACTAATAATCTTGTGATATTTAGTTTCAGATATTTGATCAAGATATTAGTAGGTGATTAGCTTCAATAAAGGTATTTGGAGCTTTCACATGGTGATTTAAGAGCTCGAGCGTCAAGTTCACATCTAGCACTCGGTTGGAGTCAAGCTCGGTGGATCACTTTGGATCGAGTCGACTTGGAGACGGCGTTCTACAAGAAGACATCGGTTTGTTTTAGTATAATTTATTTAGATCTCATTTTAAAGATTAGATAGTATTGATATGCTCAAGTTCACAACACACACATGTTTTCAGTTAAAAGTTTCATGTTTGATTTTTCGGTTTAACCGATCTTGGTTTTCAAGTCAAAAATATAGATATACTATATTTCATGTATATTGGATTCTATCCATATACAACATGCTTAAAAGTTATTTCAATATCATATTTTGTATTTACATGTGTTTTGGAAAAATCAGATTTCTATTTCGAAAATCCAAGTTTTGGAAAATACGAATTTTGGTTTAAGGCAAATTTTCAATCTCACAAAAATGGTTCAAATTGTTTGAAATAAGTGTTGAATTTTGTCACACATATTTGTATTTCAAAGATATAATATGAACTGATTTTTGTGGAATTTATGTGTATTTTATGGAATTTTTTAGTAGCCAAAAAAAACAAGTTTTAAATCCTATAAATGTTGACCAGGCTGTCTGCCGGTCGACCGGACCGGTCGACCGACGTGTACAGGACGTGCACGCAGCAAGGGCTGGTGGGCCGGTGGATCGGGCGCTCGACTGTCCAGAGAGCTCTGCTCTCTGAAAATGGCCTCGGTCGACCGGACTGATCGATCAGCAGAGAGCGGCTACTCTCTTTATCCAATCTCGGTCGACCGGAGGCACAACGGTCAGAAATCTGACTGTTGGGCCGGTCGACCGGGCGGTCGACCGGAAGGGCAAATTTGCCCTTTCGTGCTGCCAACGGGCAGATTTGGATTGGGGCTATAAATACCCCATATCCTTTGTTGATTTGAACAAGATTTTAAGAGAGAAAATTTTCACATCCCTTAAGTGTTTTTCAGCAAAAGTTTTTGGGTTCAAAAGTTTTAATCTTTATTTGTTTTTAAAGTGTTGAAATTTTAAAGAAAATAGAGTCTTTTGGGAATTGGTTTTTGATCTAAAATTCTATATCTATTTGGAGATTTTCTCAAGTGATTTTATTTGTTCAAAACATTTTATTTTCTCACACTTGAGCTTATCTATCTATCCTATCTATAAGATCATTATTTTGTGAGAAAGAATTGGTTTGTGGTTGAGAGAAACCACCAAGTTGTAAACCTTCCATTCATTGTGATATCCCTCTAGTGAGAGGTGATTGTGTTGATATCCCTCTAGTGAGAAGTGATTGTGGAAGTGGTATTTGTATCCCTCTAGTGAGAGGTGGAGATTGAGTTGGAATCCCTCAAGTGTGAGATGATTGTTGTTGGTGTTGACTTTGTGCATATCCCTCATTTGTGAGGTTGATATTGTGTTGGCTTAGTGCCTTGCCTCAAGTGTAGAGTTTGTATTTGTTGAGAGAGGAGTTATGTACTCCCGATTGTATTTGCCCAAATCCTCAGTGGAGGTTCTTTGCGTGGGAAGTCCTGTATGGACGAGTTAATGAAAATCCTTCTGAGTGAAGGCGGAGACGTAGAGCTGTGTGCTCGAATCTCGAAACATATCTCAGTGTTTGCGTTTGATCCACTTTCTCTAACTCTCTCTCTCTCTACATTGTGCATTGCATCTTATTGTCATATCATATATACATGCTTGGTTTGATTGTGTGCCTATACATGTGTTTAACTAAGAGAGCTTCATATAGCACCTCAACTCTTATTCAGAGGAATTTAGAGGAGATAGTTCAGAGCCCTTCACTGGGAATTCGGCTACACTCTTTGGTTACACCTCCGCATTATTTGTCAATTAGATTAGCTTTACACATATTCACCCCCCTCTAGGTATACTTTCACAAGTGCTTAACAATATTCGTATAAAGTTGATAAGACCATGGAAGAATTAGAGGCAGATTGCCTCAAGACGGCAGAGCCCATAGCCCAGAAGGCGTCACAAAGCGAAATTTGATGGTAGTGGTGGTGATGCAATGAAAGTTAAGAGATAGAAACTAGATCAAAGAGTTTCAAAGAAAAACTTGACGAGAGCTCACTTCAAGGTGGAGCTTCAAGAAAAATTGCAACAGGTCTAAGTGTGCAGGATGACTAAAGAAAGGGGCATTCAGGTAAGACCCAAGATGGCCCAAGGTATGGCAGTTAATCTGCCAAAGGCCCCGGGGAGAGGGGGCAAGGTTAAAGGCTTCACGACATGGTTACAACTAAGAAAAAAATTAAGAATGTAATCCAAAATCTCAAGTTGTTTCGCTAAAAACTTGAAAAGCAAGTCAATGTGGAGATTGTTATGATTTTGCATTATTTTTCATGAGAAGATGATGGTCCAAGAAAATCCGATTGAGTTGGAAAAGACGATGACTTGAAGTAGAAGAAACAAATTAAGGTGAAGCAGTTTTCTTTTCAGGCGATTGCGAGTTTCTTTTTCAGAAGGAGTATGAATAATATTCAATTCCTATTCAATGAAGATTTGTTTGTAAAAATTAATGGGTTTAGAATCATTTTATATCAAAGAGATCAACTCCTAATAAGATTGATCAAGATTCTTCAGGTATCCAACGGCCAAGATCATCTCATAGTCCAAATAGGAGTTGTATTATAAAATCTTATAAATAAAGGATTTAACTTAGGATTTAGGTGGAGCAGAAGAGCATAAGAAAGTTGTGATGAATAACAATGTAAGGCCCTAAAAAGCCAAGAAGGCCCTAAAAAGTCAAGAAAGAGAGGAGCAGGGTGAATGTGCATACAAAGAAGCTATAATCTTGTAATCTAGGCGTAAATTTAAGGGGAAGGTGAATACTCTTGTGTCATCAAGAGGAAGGTTAGATATTTTGTATCAAATTATTAATAAAGCTCTCTCAAGTTTTCTCCCCATGAACGTAAGTCAAGTTTGGGCCGAACCACATTAAATTATGTGTTCTTCTTCTTGTATCTTTTAATATTCATTTTGTGTGCTCGAGGTAATCGATCTCTAGCTTGCTTGAGGTCATCGGTGGGGATTTCTTATCTTCCAACTAAGTATGGCATCTCGGATTATGCACGCAACAATGGTATCGGAGCATATCAATTCAGTTACAACAAAATATGTTATTTTTCACTGGATGTTGACGGGAGGGGGTTATAAAAAGACAATTAGATTGCCTGTGAAAGGGGACAAGTTCCACAAGGTGATTGGTCAGAACCCTTATATATTAAGAGAATTCACAAATCCAGTGGGGTCAATTTCCCCCATTTCCCCATTTAGTCTGCTCCTATCGAGTTGGTGTTTTCTAGTATGACACCTCGGCCAATTTTTCCTTAAAAGAAAAATAAGAATGAACAAAACAAAGGAAAAAAAAGGAAGGATAGAAAATTTTAAAAGAAAAAATAAAAACCAAAAGAAAAGGAAATGAGATTGGTTATTATATTCAACTCGAATCTTATACCATCATCCTATGACAATTCAATTCTATATTATCTCATGTCTGAATTTTCCTTCATTAGCATAGTTTGTTTGGTGCTTGTGAAGTAATCTGCTACCATTCATGCATGTAAGAAATATTAAACTCTTTAGAAGTAGAAATGGATTCCTATTGAAGTCAATGTATAGAATATAGTAGAAACTAAAAGTACACCTAGAAGGGGGTGAATAGGTGTAAGGCTAACTAATGACAAATAATGCGGAATTAAAAATAAATTGCAACACACTTGTGTAACCAAAGAGTGTAGCCGAATTTCCGGTGAAGGGCTCTAGACTATCTCCTCTAAATTCCTCTAAATAAGAGTTGAGGTGATATGTAAATCTCTCTTGGTTGAACACAAGTGGGCACACAATCAAACCCAAGCATATATATAATATGAACAATATGATGCAATGCACAATATAAGATAGAGAGTTTAGAGATAGTGGATCAATCGCAAACAACAAGATATGTTTCGAGGTTCGAGCACCCAGCTCTATGTCCCCGCCTTCACACAGAAGGATTTCCACTATAGCGTCCACACAGGACTTCCCACACAAGGAACCTCCATTGAGGATTTGCGCAAGTACAACTTGGGAGTACACAACTCCTCTCTCAACAAATACAATCTCTACATAAGAGACAAGGCACAACACAAATCACCTCTACACTTAGAGGGATAGGCACTTAGCCAAACAAATATCAATTTTACACAAGAGGGATAAGGCTCAAAGCCACAACTCCACAATCACCTCTTCACAAAGAGGGATACCAACACAACTTCCACAATCACCTCTCACTAAAAGGATATCAACACAATCACCTCTCACTAGAGGGATATCACAAAGTATGAAAGGTTTACAACTCTTGGTGGTTTCAACAAATCACAAACCAATTTTCTCACTAAATAAGATCCTAATAGATAGGATAGATATGATAGCTCAAGTGTGAGAAACTAAAGAGTTTGAAAATCAAAAACGCAAGGAAAAACTCTTGTAAAAAACTCTAGATTGAAATAAAAATGAAAATCAAAACAACTCCCAAAGATTTCTCCTTTTTCTTGATTTTTTAACCCTTTAAAACAAATAAAGATCAAATCTTTTGACACAAAAACTCTTTTAAAAACTTGTTGAAAGATAGAAAAATTTTGCTCTTAAAATTCTTGGTGAAAATAGCTCAAGAATTGGGTATATATAGCCCACAAACAAATCTGCCTGTTGGCAGCAGGAAACGGCAGTTTTGCCCTTCCGGTCGACTGGCCGGTCGACCGGCCAACGGTCACTTTTCTGACCGTTGTGCCTGCGGTCGACCGCCCGGTCGACCGTGCTTGGCGAACGGTCGACCGGCCCCCACCCGAGAGTAGGGTGCTCTCAGTCGGTCGACCGCGTGGTCGACCGGCCAAGTGGGCAGGCCTTTGTGCACGTCTCGTGCACATCGGTCGACCGTGACGGTTGACCGGCTCTTGGTGTGGTCGACCGTCCGGTGGACCGCCAGAGCAATTTGTCCAGGGATTTAAGGATTGAAAAACTTGTCTTTTATTACCAATTAAATCCCATAAAATCACATAAATTCTACAAAAATAAGTTCTTTTATTATCTTAGAAATACAAATATGTGTGAATAAAATTCAACACATAATACAAACTATTTGAACTATTTTTGTGATATTGAAATTTTGCCTTAAACCAAAATTCGTATTTTCTAAAACTTAGATTTTTGAAATGGAAAACCGTTTTCTCTAAAACTCATGTAAATACAAAAACATGATATTGAAACAACTTTTAAGCATGTTGTATATGGATAGAATCTAATATACAAGAAAGATATTATATCTATGTTTTTGACATGAAAACCAAGATCGGTTAAAATCAAAAAATCAAAACATGAAACTTTAAACTTGTGTGTGTATTGTGAACTTGAGCATATCAACAATATCTAATCTTTACAATGATCTAAACATAATCTTAAACTAAACAAACTGAGGTCTTCTTGTAGAACTCCTTCCCCAAGTCGACTCGATCCAAAACGCGATCCAACGAGCTTGACTCCAACCTAGTGCTAGATGCGATCTTGACGCGCGAGCTCTTGAATCAACATGTGAAAGCTCCAAAATACCTTTGTTGAAGCTAAACACCTACTAATATCTTGATCAAATATCTGAAACTAAATATTATAAGATTATTAGTAACTATAACTACATGAGTTAATCATCATCAAAACTAGAGTGAAGAGCCTCTGGGCCAACAGAAACGTGGGGCCTGTTTGTTTTCACTGAAGAGATATGGAGAGAGCTCTCTTTCACAGTTCAACTATTTGCTTTACAGTGGAAGAAAACAATATTTTGCTAGGTAGGTGTTGATGTGAAAACATGTCTTCTATTTTTTCTTCAGCCCTAAAATTGGGCTGAAGGTGAGTTGAGCTCACAAATCAAAGTAAAATAAATAATTTTTAAAGCTTCTCTTTTTCCTCAGTAGGATAGAGAGAGGGACTGCTGCTTAGGCTCAAATCTGGGCATCTCAACTCAATCTATAATTGTTTCAACTCTTTTTTTGAGTGACCGTTTGTATAACTCATCATAATTAGTTTTAAAATTGCATTTGATTAGCAAAACATCTATTCACCCGCCTCTAGGTGTATTTTACCTTCTCCTTCTGAGCATTTCTCCTTATATAAGCTTTTGGGGGACTAGAAGATTCATGCTAGCTCTCCTTGACCGTTAAGAGAGTAATGATGATATTCTTTTTTATTTTATTAAAGTAGGACAGCTGGTTCCTACTTTATTAAAGTAAGACAGTCGGATTAAAACTGACGGCTTCCCGGGGCTCAAACAGTTTTTTCTTTAACTGTGGCTAGATTCCTTCTTATCTTTGTGGTTGATCGGTTGATGATGTCAGTACTTCCGTCATTATGGATGCCTTTCTAGTAGTGCCTTCATTATTAAAGACGTCATTGGAATCTTTGATTGTCATAAAGGAAATCTCCAGAGAACTTTGACAGAAAAATCTTTAAAATTCCTAGAACATTGGTGACAAAGATCCAATTTTGAGAATCGTGAAAAATATGAAAGCCTTCTGGAAGATTCTCAACAGAGCATTTCATCTGTATTTGATTAAAGATCAATTTATTTCAAGATTCATACTAAAAATTGTTGGAGGCACTGGCGCATCCTTTTCTTCATACAATTCTGCCCCAACGGTGTTAATAAACTGAGTAGGCTGAGTATTCCACCATTCATAATATTCAAAAATGAGGACTAGATATTGGGCTGGTTTGTATTGATCATCTTCTCAAATAGCTAGAGTGGATAGAAATCTGAAGTATAATTTTTCTGAGCAAAGATCACTGAGTTTCAAAGAGGCTTTGCTTAAAGTAGGAAATAGGTGTATTCTATCTTGATAGGAATGAGAAATCAATCCATAGTAGAGGACATTTTTGATAGCCCAGATTTTCTTTGCTTTAGGAGATCAAAGGTTAAAATAAGCTTAAGGATGAAAGTATTGGGTAAGATAACTCGATAGCATGATAAAGCTGATTCATTTTTTGGAGTAGTTGAATCTCAGCAGTGCTAAGTAATTGAAGTATTTTGTAATAAATCTCAGAAGGAAGGGCTTGGATCATATCTTGAATGAGCTACTATCTAGTATTCATAAAAAATACTAATTATTCAGAAAAAGTTAAAGGAGTGTTACTCCTCATCACTGTGTTTTGCCGGGCAGCGAGAGTAGTACTCTCGCCTTTTTTGTGCCAAAATTTATGTGACATTGGATTCCTGTAAAATTTATAAGTTAAGTAATTAGGAATGTCACCGAAGCTTCATTAGCCTGGCCCCATTAGGATGTAAACTTCAAATTTGAGGTGATAGAATTTCTCTGATGATAATTTTGCTGAAATTTATCTCAGATTTATCAAGAGAATTATAGAAGTGTTCAACTTCTATAGATTTCGTTACCATTAATATGGCTTCTAGAATATTTCTAGATCTCCCCTCTATTGTGGAATAATAGGAATTTTCAAGATATTTATGGAGTAATTCTTATTAGTCATTAATTTTAGGAATATCATTCCTTTCAAAAGTTAATAATAGTTCAGAAATGTTTTTCTGATAGAATATTGCTTCAACTTTAAAAATTTCTTTGAAAGTTGAAGTTTTAATAATTGAGATTGGTGGGAAGATTCTTCCCTTTCAGTTATATTTCCTGATGAAGATGAAGAAGAATTAGGAGAATTGGGTGTTAAGGGCCTCCCTGTATTAGGCTTGCATAGGACAAGCCAGAGAATTTTGCCCCTTCCTCACCCTCTGCCTTTGCCTGTATTAGAACCCTGCATTTAGCTGTAAAAATTCACGGGTTAAATAATCAGATAAAGAATTTTCTCAACCTTTAATATATTTAATATCAAAATCGAAAATGGATAACTCAGTTTGCCATCTGGCAAAGATTTGTTTTGAGGCTAAATTTTTAACATCATTTTTTATAATTGATTTGGCAGAACTACAATCAATTCTTAATAAGAATTTTTTATTAAACAGATCATCTTAAAAATTTTATATACATTTATTATGGTAAGAATTTTTTTAATTGTAAAATAATTATACTGAGTTGGATTCCATTTGCCTGAATGAAATCTAACCAGTTCTTCTGATTTCTTATTAGGGTTTAATTGTTTAAGGATTCCTCCAAATTCAATATTACTAGCATCAGTTTCTAATATTTTAAACCATTCTAGGTTTGCTAAATGTAAACAATGTAGATTTTTAACCTTTTGTTTTATATTTTTAACTAATTCAGCATATAAGATTTTTGAATTTTTGGCTAAATCTTTATAGTAATCGGCTATATAGTTTAAAGTACTAAGAATCTTTGTAACTGCTTTGTATCAGTTATTTCATTTGAAAATTTTGCTAAAAATTCTATACTTCTATTTGTTAAAATTATTGTTCCATTAATAATATTATGTCCTAAAAATCTTATTTCCTGTTGGAAAAGTTTCATCTTAGGAGCTGATATTACTAAATTATTTTTTATAACAAAATATCTAAATATATTTAGATGTTTAAATTAGGAAAGTTTAGTAATTCTCTAACCTCAAACTTGGGGTTTATATCCTAATAGGGCTAGGCTAATGAAGCTTGGGTGATATTCCTAATTACTTAACTTGTAAATTTTGTAGGAATCTAATGTCACATAAATTTTGGCACAAAAAGGCAAGAATACTACTCCCGCTCACCGACGAAACACAGTGATGAGGAGTAATGCTCCTTTAACTTTTTCTGAACAATTAGTATTTTTTATGAATACTAGACAGCAACTCATTCAAGATATGATCCAAGCCCTTCCTTCTGAGATTTATTACAAAATATTTCAATTATCTAGTACCGCTGAGATTCAACTACTCTAAAAAATAAATCAGCTTTATCATACTTATCCTAAAGGCACCTATCGAGTCACCTTACCCAATACTTTCATCCTTAAGCTTATTTTAACCGCTGATACTCCTAAAGCAGAGAAAATCTGAGTTATCAAAAATGATATCTTCTATGAATTGGTTTCTCATTCATATCAAGACAGAATACATCTATTTCCTACTTTAACCAAAACCTCTTTGAAACTCAAAGATCTTTACTCAGAAAAATTATACTTCAGATTTCTATACACTCCACCTATTTGGAAAGAAGCCTTCAAAATTTCTAATATGAATATTGAAATAGATTGAGTCTTTAATCAAATACAGATGAAATGCTCTGCTGAGAATCAACCAGAAGGCTTCCATATTTTTCAACATTCTCCAAATTGGATCTTTGGCACCAATGTTCAAGGAATTTTAAAGATTCTTCTGCCAAAGTTCTCTGGAGAATTCCTTCATGACAATCAAAGATTCAATGATGCATGCAATGATGTTGTCCTTAATAATTAAGGCAATACTAGCAAGGCATCCAGAATGACGGAAACACTGACATCATCAACCAATCAATCACAAAGATAAGAAGGAATCTAGCCACACTAAAAAGAAAACTGATTGAGCCCCGACGAGCCGTCAGTTTTAATCCAGCTGTCTTACTTTAATAAAGTAGGAAACAGTTGTCCTACTTTAATAAAGTAAAAAAAGAATATTATCATTACTCTCTTAGCTGGCAAGGAGAGCTGACTGAATCTTCTAGTCCCACAAGGGTTATATAAGGAGCAATGCTCAGAAGGAGAAGGCATCGGCGAACAACTCTTTCTTGTTTCTTGTAATCTTTTACTTATGTGTTGAGGCTACCTCCTTCTTATTGTATAATAATATTATCCACCTCTGTAAAATATTTTCATAAATAAAAGTGCACTTTGTGCTTGCTTCCAATCGGAGCCCTATTAGAGCTTGCTCCCTATACCATACTCCTATCAGAGCCTATAAGCCTATACCATTCTGGTATAGTAAGAATAACTAATTAATAAATAATGAAAATATGAAAAATACTTTTTACTTAATATATTATCTTTTAGCTAATATTGAATACCTTTTAAAGTTTAGGAAAATAACCAATTATATTAATAGAGGTAAAATGGTAAATAAAAATAATACTTTTTATTTAATTATACAATCTTTCACATATAGAAATAGATAGTTTATAAGAAAACACTTCTATTGTTATCGATTAAATAAAGTAAAATATGATTCTACTCAAAATATCCATCATAACAAAAGGTGCATATTAAATATTTAATAATTTACTTAATATAGTTTTAATCAAGATTAAATTCTTTTCAGAGTAAAGATATAGGTAAGCAACAGTATATCGGATATGTTGATTCTGACTACGCAAGCGACCTTAATAAACGCCGGTTTACAACGGGATATGTGTTTACATTGGCCTAAGCACTGATGAGTTGACGCTCTATTCTATAATCTACTATCGCATTGTCTACTATGGACACCGAGTATATGGCCATGACGAAGGCTATGAAGGAGACAATTTGGCTTCAAAGATTGCTCGATAACTTGAGGATTGATCAGGATCTGTTGAAAATCGACTGTGATAGCATGAGTGTTATCTACTTTGCAAAGAACCAGGTTTATCATGCAAGAGCGAAGCACATTGACGTCAGTTGCCATTTTGTTTAAGAGATTCTTGATGAGGGTGATATCGAGTTAAAAAAGATTCACACAAAGGAGAAATCCCGCCTATATGCTTACCAAAGTTGTTCCGGAAGTGAAGTTCGAGTATTGCAAGAAGTTACTAAATATCATTCCAGTCGCTTGATCATTCCAGTCGCTTGAGCTCGGTGGAGCTCGTTTGTTAAACTACGGATGGCTTGATCCCTAGGCACGGGGTACATAGGTAACCACATTGGTGCAGCCCAGCTGAGTCGACATAGTGCTATGTTGTGTTGGCTCACCGAGGTGGAAATTTATGAGGGAGAGAGTGTAAAATCTTAATTAGAATTTTTTTAAACCTTGGTGATAGTACAGAGTTTGCACGAATTGCTAGGACGCAAGAAGATACGCAAGCAGATACAGTCACCCGTCGACGGGACCACCCTAGATTGTTAATAGGCCAACAAAACTGTCGACAGGTCTTGGTTCAGGTCTGTCGACAATGATTTATAGAGAGCAGGGTGGGTCTCAGGCTGTCGACAGGTCTCTTCCACTGTTGACAACATTTAGGTTCTCGGTATATCCGAGTATGTTTTGAATTTGTTTTTGATCCAAATTCAGAGTTTTTAGTTTCTTTTTCTTCATGGACTCTGTGGCTACATAAGGAGAGGTATTGTCCCCATATATTGTATCTTGTAATTGATTGATAACTAAGATATCTCTCTCCTTCTACCCCGAGGACATAGGCAAATTCCGAATCTCGTTATATCTGTGTTTTATGTGTATCTATCTCTTTGTTTATTATTGTCAATTGGTGACTGTTCTGTAACATACTCTGATATTTGCACTTAGATTTCCGGCAGCTTCCTAACACAAACTACCCGGAGGAATAACATGTAGAACTTGCAACCAGTTCCAAGTGGGAGGTTTCTGGGTGTAGTCCATTAGGGTACTACCCTTATCCGTAGAGACAAAACCAGCATATTATAGAAGTCAGGATAATAAACTAACGGCTTTATTCGGAGCCATGGATCAAACCATAGATTTAAAGAAGTTTGTGTTGGAAATACAATAGATTTAATGCGGATAAAATAGGCCATGGATCAAGAATCAAAGAACATCTCAAGAATAATCAAATGCATAATGAGCAATACTTTAAATCACCATACCTGAAGCCATTGATGAAGAATAGATGAAGATTGGAGAAGATCCTTGATTCCTTCTTTTTGATCCTGCAAACCCTAATGCAAAGATCCTCTTTTCTCTGTCTCCTTGTCCTTGCACAAACTCACAGTTTTCTTTTCTGATGGATTCTCAAATGAATGAGCGTAAGATTGTAATTCTTTGCAGGAGGAGAAAAGTGGGTCTCACATTTGCAATTAAACCCCTTGAAATAAAACCTTTCCATCATGGTACCCTTTATATTTCAAGAGACTATAAAACTATATAAATGTGACTTTAATATGGGCATAATATTATATCAGTTAACTTTAATAGGAATCCAATGTCAATTAACCAAGGTTATTGGTCCATCTTTAATGTGAAATTAACATTCTCCCACTTGGACCATTAACCGATTAGGTTAAAACTTTAGAAAACAAATAAAAGAAAAGACTCATTTGTAAATCATTTTTGACTCTATTGGATTCCATACCGAAAAACCTTGACACGTGATCACGAATTTTAAAAACAACAACTGATAAGCCCAAATATGAAATACCGTAATACTGCAATTAGCTTGGATCACCAATGCGAGTCATAGCGGTTATACAACATCCACGTCATGCTCCCTTCTATGTACCACAACATTGATAACCCTTACTAATTGAGTCTATAACCAAAATGACCCCTGTAATTGTCTTGTAAAGACATTTCCTGTTTAACAAACATCCATACATAATATGTGCACACATAATTGGATAACAGGAAACACAGAAACAAACTTTTATTTGTACAATAATGTCAATTACATAAGTACCAATATATACATTACAGATTGCCCAAAAGACCCATTCTAACAACATGTTCCTTAAATGTCTTTGGAGGCAATCCTTTTGTCATTGGATCAGCAACCATTAAAGTGGTACTTATACTTTCAATTGACACCTTTTGTTTCTCAACTCTTTCTCTAACCACCAAGTACTTAAGTTCTATGTGTCTAGAACCATTAGAGTACTTACCATTCTTAGAGAAGAAACGGCTGCTGTATTGTCACAATATATCTTCAGCGGCCTGGCAATAGAGTCAAGTACACCAAGTGCTGAGATAAAATTCCTTAACCATAATGCATGATTTGTGGCCTCAAAACAAGCTATAAATTCAGCCTCCATCGTGGATGAAGCAATGATAGACTGCTTTACACTCTTCCACGATATTGCCCCACCTGCTAGCAAGAAAATAAATCCTGAGGTAGACTTCCTGCTATCTGGGCAACCATCAAAATCTGAGTCCGAATAGCCGATCACCTCCAAATGATCTGATCTCCTGTATGTGAGCATATGGTCCTTCGTCCCTTGAAGAAACCGCATAACCTTCTTAGCCAACTTTCAGTGCTCCATTCCTGGATTGCTTTGGTATCTTCCCAACATCCCAACGGCAAAACTGATATCTGGCCTGGTACAAGTGCTTGCATACATCAAGCTCCCAACAGCTGATGCATACGGAACTTTCTGCATTTGACCCTTTTCTAAGTCATTTCTGGGACACTGGCTCCCACTTAATTTGTCACCCTTCTGAATGGGTGCAGGACTGACTGAACACATTTCCATATGAAATCTTTCCAAGACTCGGTTGATATAACCTTTCTGAGACAGTCCTAGCAATCCTCGAGATCTATCCCTGAAGATCTCTATGCCAATGACATAAGCTGCCTCACCCATATCAACCATCTGAAAGTTCTTGGTAAGATAGCTTTTAGTTTCATACAGCAGACCAATATCACTACTGGCTAACAAGATATCATCCACATACAGAACCAGAAAAATAAACTTGCTCCCACTGATCTTTAAATATATACACTGATCAACAGTGTTTTCTGTAAATCCAAAAGATGTAATGGTATCATTAAACTTTATATACCATTGCCTGGAAGCTTGTTTAAGTCCGTATATGGATTTCTTTAATTTGCAAGCCAAGTGTTCTTTACCTTCATTTGCGAACCCTTCAGGTTGCTCCATGTAAATTACCTCATCCAAATCTCCATTCAGAAAAGCAGTTTTCACATCCATTTGATGTAACTCCAAATCATAATGAGTTACAAGTGCCATAATGATTCTAAGAGAGTCCTTCTTTGATACTGGAGAGAAGGTTTCTCTATAATCAATGCCTTCCTTCTGAGTGAAACCTTTAGCCACAAGTCTGGCCTTATATCGTTCTACATTGCCTTTAGATTCGCGCTTGGTCTTAAAGACCCATTTACACCCGACTTTCTTACAGTTATCAGGCAATTCAACGAGATCCCAGACTTGGTTTTGGTCCATAGATTTCAACTCATCATTCATAGCATCAATCCATTTACTAGAATCATTGCATTCTGTGGCTTGTGAAAATGAAACTGGATCTTTATTAATCCCAATATCATAATCAGATTCCTGTAGATACACCACATAATCATCTGAAATGGCAGATCTTCTTTCCCTTTGAGATCTTCTCAAGGCTGCCGGTTGTGGTGGTTCTACAATATTTTCAATGGCGATATCCTCATGGAGTGGTGAACCAAATATCAATATGTTGTTCTGGTATCTCAACTTGATGATCAAGCTGAGGGACAACAATTTTCTTGAAGGAAAGGTAATTGGGATATTTACCCTTACTACTTCAAGATCTACCTTTCTTGGTTCATCACTCCCACTAAATTCACCATTCTCTAGGAATCTGGCATTACCAGTTTCAACTATTCTTGTACTATGGTTAGGGCAATAAAATTTGTATCCCTTAAACTTATCTGGATAACCAATGAAATACCCAGATATTATTTTTAAGTCTAATTTCTTTTCTTGTGGATTATATATTCTAGCCTCTGCTGGACAACCCCAAACATGTAAATGTCTTAAACTAGGTTTCCTACCAGTCCACAACTCGAAAGGAGTTGTTGGGACTACCTTACTAGGAACCCTGTTTAAGATATACATAGCAGTCTTTAAGGCTTCATTCCACAATGAAATGGGTACATTAGAGAAGCTCATCATGCTCCTAACCATATCCATAAGAGTTCGGTTCGCCTTTCAGCAACACAATTCTGCTGAGGCGTACCTGGCATTGTGTATTGAGCACAAATACCACGCTTTTCTAGAAATTTAGCAAATGGGCCAGGATGTTGTCCTGACTCATCATATCTTCCATAAAATTCACCACCTCGATCTGATCTTATGATTTTAACCTTTCTATCTAATTGTCTCTCGACTTCTGTAATGAACACCTCAAGGATGTCAACAGCCTGAGACTTTTCATTAATTAGATACACATAACCATAACGTGACAGATCATCTATAAAGGTAATGAAATATCTCTTCCCCGTAAAACATGGAATTGAGAGTGGTCCGCAAATATCTGTATGAATTATTTCAAGGAGTTCTTTACTTCTTGTGGCACCTCTCTTAGTGTGTTTGGTTTGCTTTCCTTTTATGCAATCCACACACACATCAAAATCAGTGAAGTCTAGGTTATCCAAAATCCCATTCTTCACTAATCTTATTATTCTATCCCTGGAGATATGCCCCAGTCTCCTATGCCACAAGATAGAGGATTTTTCATTTATTAAGGCACGTTTAATACCAACATTCGAATGCAGAGATAATAAAGATTGTGCCAACTCATCATTCAATGAAATTTTATATAAACCATCACATAAAATTCCATGTCCAACCGGAATTGAATTATACATTAAACTGAGTTTTCCACAACTGAATAAAACAGAATATCCAAAAACATCTAATTTGGATATTGACATTAAGTTCCTAGAAATCGAAAGTACATAAAAAGTATCTTCAAGATCCATCTGATGTCCCGTCTCCAAGAGTAGTCGATAAGTACCAACATATTCGACCTCCACTTTGAGACGGTTCCCCATAAAGACGAATCTCTCACTTTCCTTCGGTTTCTGGGTTGTAAGGAATCCCTGCATTGAATTAGTTATGTGAGTTGTGGCTCCAGAGTCAATCCACCAAGTATTAGAAGGAACTTCAGCAAGATTTGATTCAAAATATACAAAAGAAAGATTTATACCTTTCTTTTCGAACCAAGCTTTCCTCTTGTTGCAGTCCTTCTTCACATGTCCCTTTCTGCCACAGAAGTAGCACTTGACAGTGAAAACCTTTCCATGACCTTGGCTACTTTCCCCATGGTCATGCCCTTTCTTTGATGGAAATCTCTTACCTCTTCCAATTTACCTTTCTTATGGATACCTCCTTGAGTTACTGCCAATACTGAGTGATGCCCTTCTTGCCTCAGTCTCACTTCCTCTTGTACACACGTACCAGTTAGCTCATTCAAATTCCACTTATCTTTATGAGTGTTGTAGTGAATCTTGAATGGCCCAAACTGAGAAGGAAGTGAGTTAAGGATGAACTGTACCAAGAAGGATTCATCCACTTTCATACCCAGTGATCCTAACTTAGCAGCCTTATCAGTCATATTTAGAATGTGTTGTTGAACTCCTCTATTACCATCATATTTCATGGTGGTAAGTTCAGCCATGAGGGTGCCAGCTAATGACTTATCTGTAGACTTAAATCGGTCTCTTACAGCAGATAAAAGTTCAGATGCACTAGTAGTATGTGGGGGAAGTCTTGATGTTATTGGCTATGGTCATCTTATGAACATGAGACTGAGTCTATTCGACCTTTCCCAAGCTTTGGCATGGCTAACCTGCTCTGCTGTACTTTCAGCAGTCACTTCATCAGGCTTCTCTACCAAAAGAGCCATGTCTAGGTCCAGGACACCCAGTGTAAACTGTACATGCTCAAACCACTCAGAGAAATTTGTACCATCCAGGGCTGGAATGCTAGTGGCATGAGTGTGAAGGGAAGTAGGGACGTTCACTGAAACATAATAGGACATTGCTCACATTAGGCCACTTATCAATACAATAACTTTAAATTTAATTAAGATGAACTATTGATATCACTTTGATTTCTCCTTTGGGCGAAACCTAAGCATATCTAGTGTTCACTCTTTAGGTGAGAACTTTTATCACCTACGTAGGTCTAATATAATTTATGTCACTTAGATAGTAAGTCATGTTACCTTTGGGTATCCAATTCCACACCACTAAGTTACATAAATTACACTACCCTACCCCGGTTCATAATTATTTGAAAGAGACTTTCCTTGGGCCAGTCCCAATCTCCTAACTAGAACCGCCATCGAGAATATTATTGTCTTTTATGCCACCCTCATTGACAAGTCTTTATGTAGTTATATATTCATAGGTTTACTAACATAGGTCACTTTGGCAACTACTAAATCAATAAGCCATATGAATACAAAACTAACCAATAATATCTCTAATCCTTTTATTTGAGTAAAGCCATAATACCTCAATACATTACTTGACCAAGCATCAATCCATATTAACACAATAACTTAAATGTGTAACATACTTTAATGATTGAACATTAACAAGCATTAGTCGACTACAATGAAGGATTAGTCGACTTGGGTCAAGTCAAGTCAACTACACATTTAGGTCCAGTCGACTAGGGCAAAGAAAGATTAGTCGACTATACCCATATAATTAGTCGACTATAAATTTTTATTGGTCGACTTCGACTCCTGTTGGAAGACAACTCTCGGTTAAAAATTAGTCGACTTGGCAAAAATGGTTAGTCGACTATACACTTTACTAGTCGACTAATCCAAAGTACAAGTCGACTCCTGTTAGAAACAGAGAGTTTTCAACTTTCGGAAAAATAAATTAGTCGACTATAAACTCTTGCTAGTCGACTAATAGTCGACGAAACAGTTATTTGAGGCAGTTCCTGTTCCGACGATTTATTCCAAAAATTAGAGAAAATTAGGGTTTCTTAATCCTGAATTTTGATCCCTGATAATTGCATAATTAGAGGAATATGAACATAAAATTAGGGCTATTTAGTCCTCATGAAATTCTACAATTAAAATGATCAAAAATTCGATTTTTGAACTGTTATCAAAAACCCTAATTTACCATAATCCTTAATCCAAGATGTATTGATTCTTAAACACAGCTCTGATACCAAATGTTGGAAATACAATAGATTTAATGCGGATAAAATAGGCCATGGATCAAGAATCAAAGAACATCTCAAGAATAATCAAATGCATAATTGAGCAATACTTTAAATCACCATACCTGAAGCCATTGATGAAGAATAGATGAAGATTGGAGAAGATTCTTGATTCCTTCTTCTTGATCCTGCAAACCCTAATGCAAAGATCCTCTTTTCTCTGTCTCCTTGTCCTTGCACAAACTCACAGTTTTCTTTTCTGATGGATTCTCAAATGAATGAGAGTAAGATTGTAATTCTTTGCAGGAGGAGAAAAGTGGGTCTCACATTTGCAATTAAACCCCTTGAAATAAAACCTTTCCATCATGGTACCCTTTATATTTCAAGAGACTATATAACTATATAAATGTGACTTTAATATGGGCATAATATTATATCAGTTAACTTTAATAGGAATCCAATGTCAATTAACCAAAGTTATTGGTCCATCTTTAATGTGAAATTAATAGTTTGAACAAAGGAGATGCTCGGCAAAAATTCTTTGCTTGAGCCAAAAACTACACCCTTTGGTCCTAACGAAAGGGGAAAAGGCTCTACTGCTACACTTTGCTAGTCTCTGTTTTTATTCGAACAAGGGGAGAGAGGAAAAAAAAAAGTTGGTGAAGTCAGCAGTTGTTTATGAATGGAGAATGTTTCTCTATCAAGATTATTTCTTTCTTTATTCTTCTTTTGTTCGTTAAATTTTGGTGGACGATCTTTCTTTTCTTGAATATAATTAGAGTACATTTAGTTAAGCTCACAAAAGGTATCTCAAAGACCAACCCATAGAAGGTTTAGGTGGCACACATAGCAAAAGCTAAGGGAAAAATTAAGAGTTTGCTACGTTAAGAACTTATTAACGAAATGTCAGGGATTCTTTGACCTCGCGGTCTTCCTCTAAAGAATCAGATATAGCATGTAAGATGTGGTGAGAGCTTTTTTTTTCCTCCACTCTCTTCCTTTTTTTTGTTTTTATCTTCTTTTGAACCCTTGTCTTCCATTCTTTCTTCTTCCTTTTTCCATTTTTTTTCCGGGAAATATAGGCCGTAGGCCCTTGTCTTTCTTTTATTCTTCGTTTTTCTGTTATTTTCAGCTGAGAAATATCACTAGAAAGTTGGTCGTCTTTTTTTAAATTGTTTTTTGAACTATAAAAAGATGCACCAAGTTCACAAAATGCTTGAGCTATCAATATATTTCTTGAAAATCCTCATATGTGTCTTAAAATTTTGAAAAAGTATTACTGATAAAAGCACAATTATTTATTTATTTTATTTTATTAATAATCAATGAATCTAGATTAAAAAACTAAACAACTCATCTAATGTTAGGTGAAATTTCTTACGAATCAATCTCATACATATTTCATCATTATGAATATACCTAAATTATACTTACAAAGAAATCAAATTATTACTTATAATATATAAATTATAATTTAGACAAGTAAGAATAACTAAATTATAAATTTTAGTTAATATTATATACCATTTAAATTTTCGGAAAATAACCAATTATATTAATAGAGGTAAAATGATAAATAAAAATAATACTTTTTATTTAATTATACAATCTTTCTTATATCGAAGTAGATAGATTATAAGAGAACACTTCTATTGTTATCGCTTAAATAAAGTAAAATATGATTCTACTCAAAATATCAATCATAACAAAAGGTGCATATTAAATATTTAATAATTTACTTAATATAGTTGAAATCAAGATTAATTTCTTTTCAGAGAAAAGACATAGACTACTAATATTAATGAGAGGCTGGCCCAAAGCCTGCTGGTCTGGGCTTGGCTTCACGTCTATTAAGAGGAGGTCAGGGAAGTAGCAGAATTTTAGGCCCAGACTGGTCCCGAGGCCCAATTCAGGGTCCAGCAATCACAAGACTCCAAGAGCCTTAAAAGAGGTATTTTTGTAATTTCGCTGCGTGCACTTGTCCTCTGTCCCTTGGATCTCATCTCATCTTCACCTTTTCTTTCATTTTCTTTTCTATTTTTTGTGAGAATTAACAGCAATGGCCATGGCACTCTCCAAATCCAATCTCTTCTCGAGCTTTCGCTCCTCTTCACAGGTCAACGTCTCTCTCTCATCAATTTACAAAGATAATCATCAATTGATCTCTCTCATCTCTCGTGTGCATCTTGTGTTTGTTTATTTTGCAGGGCGAGATTCATTTCCGCGTCGCGGATACCACATCGATCTCGGCGCTCGTGAAAAGGCGGTGAGATTCTTTCTTTCTTTCTTTCTTTTATTTTTTCCCCATAAGTTTAGTAGCAAGGTTTAGTAGCAAGGTTTAGGGCTTATATTTTGCGTCTGAGTGCATCTAAGTATAATTCTAGGAAGGATGGATTTTGCGATGGTTATTGGAGATGACGAGTAATGGGTTAGTGAGAAATTGCTTGCTTTATTGATCGCAATTGGGGATTTGTTTGATTCGTCCAAGAACATCTTGCTGCTGTATTAAATAAATGTTGCTGTTGATTAATGTGTTTTCTGGTTTAAATTCGTGATGGATTCATGATCTTTTATAGGTCCTGGCTTTATCAATATCAATTACTTGTTATTTCATTGCCCAAGTTTATTTTTAAATGTCATCAGAAGAATAAATCTTCCTGTTTTAGATTAAATATTTGATTGCAGGGATCAATGTTCTAAATATCGGATATATCAGATGGAGATTTTCATATATATATATATCAGGGGAGATATTGGGCATATGTGCGCATATCGGGCGTTCATATCAGGCACTATATATAATGGAATATTGATAACTAAAAGTTGATTTAGTATCATAGATATCATCTACCAGATAAAAATGGTGTAATATGCATAGAAAGATGGTGTATTTGAGAGTATATACATTGTATTTGATATGAATATGTAGAAATGTCTTTATTTCTAGTTTGAAGCAAAGTCAGTATGCATTGTCATAGTCTTTGCAGGCTTGCATCAGTTTGCAACTGCTGATATAAGTGAAGTGTAACTGTGTAAGTGTATCCAGAATATGCATACAAGAACAATGATTCAATGAATCATTAGTTCGGTCGATAAAGTGACACAAAAACAACAACTAAGCCATTTGTCCCAAGTATTTGGGGTAGGCTACATGAACCAAAAGAGAATGAAGCCGGATCGGGCACATGGATCAGCTTTCTTCACTCATTCCTATCGAGCAATATGCCTTCACTAAGACCTTTAGCCTCTATATTTTGTCGGATTACCTCCATCCATGTTTTCTTCGGTCTTCCCTGCGCTCTTTTAACTTGCCCCAAATTGATATGCTCTACTCGCCGGACTGGCGCATCTGTAGGTCTGCGTCGCACATGACCAACCCATCGTAGACGGTTTTCTCTCATCTTCTCTTCTATAGAGGCTACACCTATCTTAATATGAATATCCTCATTTCTCACCTTATCTCTCCGCGTGTTACCACACATCCAACGAAGCATGCGCATCTCTGCTACACTCATCTTCTAGGCATGATGTCTCTTTATAGCCCAACATTATGTGCCATATAACAAAGCTGGCCTAATAGCAGTCCGATAAAACTTTCCCTTCAGCTATAACGGAATGTTACGATCACATAAAACTCTTGTTGCGCTCCTCCATTTCAACCAACCGGCTTGGATCCTATGGTTGACATCACTATCGATCTTCCCATCCTTTTGGATAATAGAACTCAAATACTTAAAAAGACTGCTCATCGGTATTTCTTGTCCATCTAGTCTCACAATATTATAATCTCGGATTCCATGTTTACTGAATTTACACTCCATATACTCTGTTTTGGTCCTACTTAATCTAAAATCTCGAGATTCTAGAGTTTGCCTCCATAACTCCAATTTGGCATTTACCCCAGCTCTCGTCTCATCGACTAGGACAATATCATCAGTAAATAGCATGCACTACGGTATCTCATCCTGAATAGCTATAGTAAGCTCATCAATCACTATGCCAAATAAGAATGGAGTCAATGTAGATCCTTGATGCAATCCAATTGTGATAGAAAAATCACTTGTTATGCCTCCACAAGTTCTGACATTTGCCACTACTCCATCGTACATATCCTTGATTATGTCAATATATTTGATAAGGACTCCCTTATTCATCAATGTCCACCATAATACCTCTCTTGACACCTTATCATAAGCTTTTTCTAAATCAATAAAGATCATATGCAAATTTCTCTTCTTTCTCGAAATCGCTCTATAAGTTGATGAAGCAAATGAATAGCCTCTGTCATCGATCGCCTCGGCATGAACCCAAACTGGTTCTCTGATATTGGAACATTCTGCCTTAACCTGTATTCAATTACCTTTCCCAAAGCTTCGTAGTGTGACACATGAGTTTTATTTCACGATAGTTTGAACAACTCTGGATATCACCCTTGTTCTTATAGAGAGGTACTAAGCTACCCTTCCTCCACTCATTTGGCATCTTTTTAGTTAACCAGATCTTGTTAAAGAGGTTTGTTAGCCATCTCACGCCCACCTCTCCTAAGCATCTCCATACCTCAATAGGAATTCCATCCGGGCCAACAGCTTTCCTTGACTTCATCCTCTTCAAGGCCTTTTTAACTTCAGATTCGCTAATTCTGCGCATATAATTATGGTTCATATCCTGGCACTGAATGGTAAGGTCATCCAAGTCTTGAATAGAACTACCATTAAACAATTTGTTAAAATACTTTCTCCATCTTTTTTAATTTCTTTATCTCGAACTAAAACCTTTTGATTCTCATCTTTGACACACCTCACAGTACATAAGTCTCTAGTCTTTCTCTCCCTTATTCGAGCAATTCTATATATATCCTTTTCAACCTCTCTGGTGTCCAACTTCTCATACACTTCTTTGTACACTTTAGTTCTTGCATTCTGGACAGCTTTCTTAGCCTCCTTCTTGGCTAACTTATACCTCTCAAAACTCACTCCATCATAATTTTTCTTCAAGTCTCTATAAGAGTCTTGTTTGATCTTAATGACAGCTTTTACCTCTCATTCCACCATGATGTGTCCTTATATGGTGGAGCACCACATCGTGACTCACCAAGTACATCTTTATCTACTTTTTTAATGCAGCTAGCAATTTTGTTCCATGTTGTATTGGGATCATCTTGGGCTTTCCAATCTGCTTCATGTACTACTCGATCTACAAAAACTCTTTGGTTACCTTCTATTAGCCGCCGCCACTTAATCTTAGGATCTAACTTACGTTTAATCTTTCTAAATCTCTTTCTAATCCGGATATCTAAAACTAAGAGTTCATGTTGGGCTACTACACTCTCACCCGGTACTACCTTACAATCCATTCAACCTCTATCTACTTTTCTAGTTAAAAAGAAATCTATTTGTTCGCACTTGATCCACTTCTAAAAGTGATCAAGTGAGACTCTCTCTTCCTAAAACAAGTATTCGCTAAGATCAAATCATATGACAAAGCAAAATCTAGAATCGAGTTACCTGGTTCATTTCTTTCCCCAAAACCAAATCCACCATGGGTAAAAATGAAATGGGTATTTTAACAAACTACGAAAGCCATAGAAAAACCAAAACAACACGTCTAAAAAGTAAAAAAATCTAAATTCTTCAATATATAAAATGGGAAGAAGAGGAGAGAGAGCTGAGAAGAAAGAAGAGAGAGAGAGGAGCTTATCGCGATCTGCTCTTGAAGACGAAGGAGAGGTTTGCTCTCAAAATGAACCGAAGACGCAGTCCGATCTCGAATCAGAGGAGAGACCTGCTGTAGAGGTCCGTTGTAGATCTCGAATCAAAGACGACAATGACGAAGGTAAAGGAGACGGTATGTGCCCTAGCTCGATCTCAAATCTCGAATCGAAGACGACGACGAAGACCAACTCTCGATCTCGAATTGCAGAAGACAACGAAGGGAAAGGGGACATTCTGTGCCCTAGCTCGAGATGACGACGAAGGTATCGGGAGTTTTCCTTTTTTTTCCAGTTTTCCTTTTATTTAATAAAAGCGGGCCGGGTTACCCGCTTCATTAGCAGGTTGCCACCTTGCCCGCCCAACAAATAACATTTTATTCCATCTCGGCCAATTATACACCTAGATATATCAGCTGATTTTTTTATAATATCGGCTGCTACATGCTACAAACTATATGGGGCAACGATTTCACCATATCGTATCGGCTGAGGGCCAAAAATGAGATATCGGTCGATATCTCGGCCGATATTTAGAGCAGTGGCAGGCAGTGTTCTAAAAATATGTTTCATTATTCGTGCGGTCCAACACTGAATAATGATTAATCGGATTAATCGAGGATTAATCGGGGATTAATCGTTTTGATTATTTTAATATATTTAATTATATTTATGCACAGCTACATATGAATATATACAGTTAATTGTTGAAAATACCTAAATATTATACAAGACAATATCTAAATGTGAAGTTATAACCATGATATGTTGAACAACAAGACAATAAAAATAAATAGTAAAAAAGAAGAAGTAAGAGAACTTATCTCGTCGCATTAGTAATCCTAGATTTCAAATTTTGCAACATAAATATAAATCAAAGAACCTACTTGAAAAATAAGATTAAAAAATTAGTCAATTTATCAATCAAAATAATGAGCTTTAAAGAATGATGGAGAAAGATTGCTAAATAAGTTAATTTGAAAAATAATCGAAAAATAATAAAACATAAGTATCACTTTATGCAAAATATACAATAATAAAATATCATAATTCATTTACTATTTCATAAATAATAATTCATCTATTATTTAACAAAAGATCATTATTAAATCATCAACATCACAACATAAACTACTTAGCGATCCAACACACACAAAGTGATAAGTTTTTCAAATAAAAAATATATGAAATGCCTAAATGATTAATCGGGGATTAATCGGATTAATCGGGCATTAATCTGGAATTAATCGTTTTGGATCCGATTAATCGCCCGAGCGCATAATCAGAGCGATTAATGTAATATTAAGCGGGCTGCCACCGAATAGGATTAATCGGCCGATTAATCCAATTTTTAGAACAGTGGTGGCAGGGATAACAATATGAAGTAGTTTTGTGCCCATACTTCAATTATACAAGTTGGATTTCTGACATATTTTAGGCTTTTAGTGCCAGTAAAAACCTGATCAAAAATTGTATTTCTGTGGTTGTCCTTCTTTTTTTTCCTCCACTAGGCTACCTTTTCGATATATAGATCACATCAGTCCTTTAACGTGGTTATAGTTTCATATTAATCTTCAGAATTGTGTAATCTAATCTCCCAAGATAAGGCTGAGAAGGCTTCTTTGATTTTGGGCATACTTCATTTATTAACATGATAAAATGAGATAAAAAGAATGGCCCAGTGTTTCCATACAATTTCTGCTTCTCTTCTACACTGAACTTTATAAATTATTGTCTTTAGTTTCTTCCTATTATGTCTAATTTATTATGTTCTAAGATGCATCGAACTTTGTAACTGAATATATTTATATACAAGCAAACATAGTGTAGAGTTTATTTCTGACTTTTTTTATGCTGCATTACAGTTTTCAATTATGGGTTTTGGTATGTGTAGACAAGACAGTTCAATCATCTTATAGTGGATACGTAAATAAGACAATTCTGAGCATGCAAAATTGGAGGACATTTATGTGACTTATGTTGACTTTGCTAGTGATATGTATAATGGCTTATTCTTTTGCTTCCTGTCCAAGGTAGGCATGTGGATAGCAAAAACATAGTTTCTTAAAACAATCCTGAAGAATACACATTGACATATCTCCACCTTTTGATGCTTTGCATCATTGCTAGGCATGTCACACCATTGTGACTTCCAGCTAGGAGTTAGGACCTAAAATAATTAATATTTGCTGGTTTGCTTACTTGTTGTTACATGGTGTCTTATTTCAAAAAGATATTCAATTGGACTTTTGCAGTGGTTTGCCAATATTGTGAACAATAAAGGGGTGACCCAAATGAGTCATATAACTGGCACAGTTGCACTTAGTAAGTTCAGGTAAAGGTTTTCTGGGGAAAAAAATTTATGTTAACTGGCACATGTGTGATTTACTGGTCTTGATGTCCTTGCTGGCTTGCAGAAAATTTCTCTAATCTGTTCTGGTGCTAATGATGTGCTTTCTATTCAGTTTCCATAAATGTTGTAGTTGTCACTGAAATAGTTTATATTGGATGTTGGTATAGTATCTCAATGCTAAGTTTTTTAAAATTCTGAGATCTTGTGCACTATCTTCTTCTTCTTCTTTTTTTTCTCTTGTTATTTTGATTCTCAACTTTTGCTGAAGTTGGAGAGATGTTCTGCTGAAACTCGCTAGTTTTATATTCAACCCTATGCTCACTTGCATCTACAAAGAATTTCTTGTATAGAACATTATCTACAGACAGATTACCATGTAATTATTTTTGCAGGAACTTTATTAAAAAGAGACTTATGATTATGTTTCTTCTTTCTCATAAGGGTTGGAATTCAAAGTCAGGCATTATATAATTCCTATTTCATTGCAACCATTAAGTCTCATTTTCTTTCTCCATCAATGCATGCAGCTTTTGGAAGAAGACCCTGCATTGAAGAGGTTTAAATCATACAGGAATACTGTGAAGAGAGTATCAAAAATTGGGACCGGCCTTACAGTTCTTGTAGTTGCTGGTATGGTGGACTAGAAAAATGGTTTTTCTTTATTCTCTGATGTAGACTAAATTTAGTTCCTAATTTTATTTTTTTATTAAAATTTGAGAACAGCCCATCTGCAAGTAATCTAGACTCTTTCGGAGCATTCATCTGTCATTTATTTTCTGAAGATGCAAATATGCATTCTTTTATTCTTTGATTTTTACCATTATTAGGAAACACGTCTGTTGTGCCATATGTTTTGTTTGTTTTTTGTGCCCTATGTGACTAAAATAATCTGCTTTTTTCATCGTAGTTGTGTATGCCATGTGTATGTAGCACATGATGTCCGTGCATTCTTGACCACACATGGATTTCTGAATGTTTTGCATGTCAAGAAACATGTGAATATAGGAGTCAGTTTCTTATGTACTAGTGAGAAAAGAGCTGGATCATCATTTTCTTGTGCAGGGCCTTGTTGGGAATTATATGTCATGTGAATTGTCTCCGAGTTATATTCTCTCTGCTCATGTCTTTTTTGAGTTTTTATTTGAGACATATTCCCCTTTGATGCTTCAGTATCAAGAATTCTATGGGGAATGACTGCATGAGTAGATTTTCTTTTAGCTCAGTAATGAAAAGCCATACCAGTGAAGTTTCATGCTTTGCTTGATTACTTTTAGGAAGTTACTCATGCGAGAGTCATTCTTCTTGTTTGTTTCAGCCTGCAGTTATGAAATCTTCCCGGTGACAGCAATGAGGAAGATCTAGGGCTTATCTCTGGCAGAAAGTCCAATAAAAGATTGGTCTATGGAAAGCATTTTTTGTACTCCATGCAAACATCTCACCAGATATCTTTTTAAAGAGGCCTCTTGTGTTGTGACAAAGAATAAAGTTGTAGCTGGATTTTTATTCAAATATTTGCCAGCAGAACTAATATTTGAAAAATCAAAACATAGGGGTATCTATCTCCATGAGGTGTTAGTTTTCTTTCTAGTTCATTTGTGAATTTCAGTTTTACTGAATATTTGATGGACAACTCATTGTTTGCTAATTCTGATGAATGGAAAGGAACATAGATTGTGGGATGCATGATTTTGCAAATTCTGTGCACGGTGCATTGTTTCTTTACTGTTGTCAAACTAATGTCTGTTTCTTTTCCGCTTTGATAGCATATTCAAGGTTGATAGTTTTTGATTTCCATCAACTTGAGCTAATCTAAAGGTGCTTCATCTACGTTAATAATAATGTCACAAGAGAGTTCTCTCGATGGATGGAGGTTACATTTGAACCAATGTTCAAAATAACGATAACGTAACGATAACGTTTTTCTTTTGTTATGTTAAGATAGCTTATAACGTAACGCATAACGTAGGTTACGTGATTTAATATTTATTAATAAAAATAAATATATATAGCATATTTAAGAATTTTAATAAATAAAAAATAATGATAATTGTATATGATCCGCAAATTCATGTGCGGGATCCAAATTTTTAGCCATGTTATTCAATCAATCTACACAAATAAGAATGAATTATAACAATTAACTAACAAACATGATAATTGAAATTGAATTATAGCAATTAACAACTAATTAAGCATGTCAATTTAGCAAAAAAAATATAACAAGCATGATATGATGATGAATTTTAAAGCATGAATTTTAAAGCATGCCAATTAAAGCATGAATTGAAACTGTAGCTGAGATCTCTCTCTCTCTCCCCTGCCGGCGATCTCAATCTCTCCCCTGCCAGCGAGCTCTCTCTCTCCCCTGCGAGCTGTCCCCTCCCCATCTCTCCCTGTCTCTCTCTCTGCTCTCTGGTTCTCTCTCCCCAGCTCTCTCCCTCCCGATCTCTCTCTCTCTCTCTGCACTCTCTCCCTCCCGCTCTCTCTCTCTGTGCCCTCTCCCCTCTGATCTCTCTCTGCGAGCAGAGAGAGATCAGAGGGGAGAGAGCACAGAGAGAAGAGAGAGCGGGAGGGAGAGAGTGCAGAGAGAGAGAGAGAGATCGGAGGGAGAGAGCTGGGGGAGGGAGAGAGAGAACCAGAGAGCAGAGAGAGAGACAGGGAGAGATGGGGAGGGGGAGAGCTGAGAGAGAGATGATCGGGAGGGGGGAGAGCTGAGAGAGAGAGAGATCGGGACTGAGAGATCAGGTGAGAGAGAGAGAGAGAG